>VXAZ01002106.1:1033876-1086166 GCA_013399875.1 Gymnorhina tibicen | reverse complement strand
GGGCTGCGCCCCCCGCGGCGCGGCGGGAGCGGGTCCCTCGGCCCGGGCGGCCGGAGGAGCGGCGCGGGCGGGCGAGGCCGGCTCGGCCCGGGGGCGGCGGGAGGAAGGATGTCCTTTGCCGGGGGGGCCCGATCTCCACCGCCTGCGGAAGTTTTGCCGCTGTATTCGGCGCAGTTCTGCGAGCCGGCAGATAGGGCACAGGTACCGCTCGCTCCTGCTGCCGGGTGCCCGCAGGCTCTGGGAACCTTTTGTGGGAAAAGTGGCTTAATGCTCTTGATCAGTAGCTTGAAGCACCCGACGGAAATGGCTTGAAGAGAGACTGCCCGAGTTCGGGGATTTGGGAGAACAGGTACCCTTGCCTAGGCAGGCAGGATGCTCTCGCTTGGCGTCTGTAGGATGTGTCTCTTTTTCTGGCTAATTCAGTGCCGTTTGGGATCAGCCTGACAATGGCTGTTAATTATGTAGTGGAAAAAGAAACGGCGGCCGGCGTGTTGTCGTATGGCCAGTGCTGCTGTCAGCAAGCTTTTTATATAGATATGCGTGTGTGTATATATAAAAATAACGTCTTCATAGCATTATGTGTTTATAAACCAGCTACAAATTCCGGAAAGTGGTGGCTTAAAATAGAGGTGCGTTTTGGTTTGGCAATCGTGTTCAGAAAATGTGTGCTCCAAAGCTAAAATGGGAACTTTCATTTCAGCGCTTTGCTCAAGCTCAATCCTTGCTTGTGTGGTTGTTATCTTGAATTCACTCTTGACTGGTTACCTGTTCAATGGAACAGCAGATGGTAGCAGGTCTGCAGAGGTGCAGAAGGCTGTGGTTAGCTGATGGTGGGCTGTTTCTGGGGAGTTTTCATTATTATTATCTAAAGGGAGAGCCAAGCCATTTTTAAACACGATACAAAAAAGTACACTGGGTTCTTGTGTGTTTTTACAGATCCTTCATAAGATTTATAAACTAATAGTAACATTTGCTTACTGCCAGCACCGAGTTCCCTAAACAGTGTGGGGAGCAAGTAGGAGGCTTTAGAAAGCAGCAGTTTCGTGAGTTGGACGATGACTCACTCTGCCTACTGACTGCAACGTGGCTGATCTAAAAAAAAGTTCTTCTGTGCCCCGTATATTTTTTAGTCAAAGGGATAGTGCTTAGCAGGTTGTATAATATGTCATTAGTCATTCTTGGTCTTTCTCCTGTGAGTAATAGTTTGATCATTATATGGTCAGCGTAATCAACTTAACTGGTATCTTTCAGTCTTATTTGTATTTCTGACAAAGTAAACATCTCATACCTGACTGTTTCGGTGTACATCCTGTTTCCTGAAAACTGTGATAAATCCACGTGCAGGAGTTGAGCGTGATTTGAATGGGATGCTTGTGCAATCCTGAAGCCGGTCAAGTGTGATGATCATCACTAGGGATGATTTCAAAACCCCTCTGTGGGTCAGTTCTGTTACCCTCTCCCAGGAGCGGACCCATTTTAAAACCGTACTTGTAAACCACTTAAGAAATGGGTATCTTTGTGTTGCCCTCTTTAAACTTTGTGTTTAAAGAAGGAGAAGTAAAAGTATCACTTATGAAAAACCCGGTAGTCTTGAAAAGGTGACGGCCTAGATGAAAATGTCAGTCCCTGCGTCAGTAGCCTGTTCAGCACAAATTGGGATGACAAACCCCCCCCTTTTTTATACAGTAGTCCTTTATGCGTTTCAAGTGGCTAGAACATGGGATTAAGTAATTTGCTCACTGATAGGAAGTTTGTAGCGGGATCAGGTCAAATGAAGGCTGCGATGGGTTGGTTGCGTATGTTGTCAGCATTTGTTTTATTAGCTAAATCACTCTGATTGTGGAGATCATTGCATGCTCTCTGAAAACATTGTAATTAGTGGTCACCTACTGAAATGGTAAGTGTAAACTGATGATTAAAAATGCATCATTTCAGAGATACAGAATGAAAATTTTAGGGCTCCTACTTCAGGAAGCAAGTGGGCCATAGCTCCCTTTCTCCCTGAAGCAGCCCTTTCATTGCTGCATTCAGTCATGGCTGTAGGGGGTAAGATCTGAGATACGGCAAAGAGATGGTAGATCTTAATCTTCGCTGCTGATGGGCATTGTATTGAATCTGTTCCTGGGCTGTTCAATGGAACTGGCTAAAAGAGAGGTTCCAGATGTGTCACGCAGCTGGTGCAAATAGTTTCGGTATTGCTGCATGTTGAAGACATCAGCAGTGTGAAACAATAAGCCTAATTATGAGGCAGAATACAACTGGTTGTAGATGGTCCCAAGGATGTAAAATACAGCTTATTGCAGGGTAATTGAACAGAGGCCCTGGACCTCAAGTTAACATGAAATTTGTAGTATCGGTACAAAAATTAATTTCCATAACAACTGGAGGGGTGTTGGAATGAAAGGTGAATTGGGGTGATGTAAACTCTTTTACAGGCAGCAGCTCGGAATGAGTGAACCTGAAAGGAGTACGTGTGAGTGAGAAAATACTTTCGAGTTTAAAAATGTTGAAAATCAGGAGGGTAGACTTCTGGGTTTTATAACTGTGAACAGAGTTGGATAGTCACTGATGCTGTCCTCTTTAGGATAAATTTTACTTTTGTTCTTCAAGTAAATTCATGGGTGTTTTAAAGGGGTCCTCACTCTAACGTCTTTATCTTGAATTTTTCCCAATATTGTTTGGGGAAAAGTAATAGTGTTACCTCACAGTGTTTGTACTGAGGCTATAATAACCCTTGTAAAACACTGTTTAAAATTAGGACTCTTGCCAGTGCACAAAGAAAGGAATCTTAAGGCAATCTTAAGTCCCATGTGCTGAGTAGAGAAAGCTCTGAAGATCACCCTTCTGGCAGGGTGTACCACATCAGTAGAGGGCAATGCTTTTCAGTTCAGAAACACTGCATTTAGTGATCTTTATTGAAAAAGAAAAGCTGAGCGGAGGATATCATGTGTTTCCTTGTTCCCTGTGTTTGTCATGCTCTGTCCACGTACCTGGAGGCAAGCGGTGTGTGGCAGGAGGGGGCGAGCCAGGGCAAAGGGGCTGTGTCTTGGGGACAGTCAGGCTTGAGCCTAAGGAAGGGTAATATTTAAATGTGTTGAAACGGTCTTGTTTCTGTTTGCCAGTGTGCCTTGCCTTCCTTTTTTTTCTTTTTCTCTGTACAATTCTGATTGCTTTAGTGAATCGAGGCCATTATTTAAAATATGTTAATAACTTGTCAGCTGCTCTTGCTGCTCTGTTAGGAGTGAGGAGACTTGTTTTGCTGGCTCCCAGTTGTCCCACTGAAATGCTAGCACTGTTTTAAAGGAAAACATTCATTCATTTGATTCTGAAGTGTTGGGATAGTGTGGAGACCTTCACATTTAGGTAGAGGGCTGCGGGAAGAGCTGAAATGTGTTAATCTAAGATTGAACAGAAGGCACGTAGTGGTTGGACGTGACCTATACGTGTTGGGGAAGAGCATGCAAGTGACTTGTAATGGAATTGCCCGAAGCTTACCACACTGTGTAGTGTACACCTCTGACTCTTCCCTTTGTGGCGTTTTTGAGCTTTTAGAAGAAGTGAGGATGTTGTACAAAAATGCACCATGTGGTCTCTATGACTGCATTCTGCTGTTGCTGACGGGAACTTACTGAGAAAATTGCCAGTTTGGTTTTTCATAAATAGTAGGTGCATTCATTGCACTATTAAAAAATAAATGATGTCTGAAAGAGCCCATATGTTAGGGGAAGTGGTTGTAGAACAAATCGGTTACTCTGTGAAATGTACTTGCTGCTAGTTTTTCTCTGTAATCTAGGCTGGATAAGTGTAGAAATAATTGATCAAGTAATAATATTTGTCTGATAGGTAGGAATTACCCCTGTGATTCCTGTAACAATGAGTCTGTAGAGGCAAAGTTATTATTTGAGATGCTGGTAAATTGTATCCAAAATCACAAGGATTTAAGATTTATAAGTGGCATTGGATGTGTGCTGTATATTCAGTAAATACTGGGAGTGTACAAGCTTTACCCTTTTCTTGTGACCAGTACCTAGTTACCTCTTATTATGGTGAAATAGTTAAACCTGATTTAGTCTTCAAATAAAAGTTTAGTGAAAAGAATTACTCCAAAATTTGCGGACAGATGCTAAGGATGCTGTTGCTTCTGGCTTGTCTCTTACCAGCTCTATTGGAGAATTACCAAGTTTGCTTTCTTAGTCCTTTTATTAAGACTCAGGAGGGTTTTTCATTGTGTGCCATATATTTTCAATAGATTACATCCAGAATGTTCACAGTATGTTTGGAAATGGTGGTTGGTCATTATTGCCAGTTCTCCTTCACAAGTGTGAAAAGTACATATCATGTCTAATTAGTTTAGCTTTTTTGATGGTTTATTATTTTTGTAACTGGACAGTAAATAAGTTGTATATTAGGACAAATCAGTGAGTTGGGGGAGGAGAAAGACTTTTGTATGTGCTGGGGTACTGATGTATTTTTCTCTGCTTTTCAGGTTGCCACGGAGTAAAATGGATGGTAGCTTTGATTGTGATTGTGGTGAGCTGGAGCCACCTGATCATTAACAGAAGGCATCTTTTGTAAATCAAGAGCTGCCAGTTTCCCATTTAACTAGACTGTAAACAAAGAAGAGAAAAAGGAGGAAGAAGGAAAAAAAATAGTGCTAACCAGCACCATAGAATGACGCTGCTCAGGACCAGTCCAACACTGAATGTATCTGCACTGTGAGGAGGAGGATGTTAAAAGAAGCCTATTATGTGCATATTTATTCACATTTTTGTTAAATGTTAACCAGTTTAGCACAGTAGAGCTGAGTGCATAGTATGTCATTTCATTCCGTTTGAGTTTCTTGTGAGTATTTTCTTTAATGTCTGCAGAAATGCTGCACCTTTCTTGAGCTATGAATGCTGCAATCTTTCCAGCTTATGCTCGGTTTGAGTTCTAGAGCTTACGGGCTCTAAATTCAAGGGGACACAACAGGCCTGGCTGGCTCATAATGAAATGAGAGTGTCAAGAAACCATCTTGCAGTCAAAGCCAAGTGTTTCTTCTCCCTTTCTCTAAGACCTTTCCTTCAGATACCAGTGGAAGTGTCTCCGTGTGTTTACAGAAGCTTAGTAGTTTGAGGAAAAACGTAAAGAATTTTAAAATGGCAGAAAAATTTGAAAGTCTCATGAACATTCATGGTTTTGATCTGGGCTCTCGGTATATGGACTTAAAACCACTGGGCTGTGGTGGAAACGGCTTAGTTTTTTCTGCTGTCGATAATGACTGTGACAAAAGAGTAGCTGTCAAGAAAATTGTCCTTACAGATCCCCAGAGTGTTAAACATGCTCTACGTGAGATCAAAATTATTAGAAGACTTGACCACGATAACATTGTCAAAGTATTTGAAATTCTTGGTCCCAGTGGAAGCCAGCTAACAGATGACGTGGGCTCCCTGACAGAATTGAACTGTGTTTACATTGTCCAGGAATACATGGAGACAGATCTGGCTAATTTGCTAGAGCAAGGCCCTTTACTGGAAGATCATGCCAGACTTTTCATGTACCAGCTGCTACGTGGGCTCAAGTATATTCACTCTGCAAATGTTCTGCATAGAGATCTCAAACCAGCTAATCTTTTCATTAATACTGAAGACTTGGTGCTGAAGATTGGTGACTTTGGTCTTGCACGAATCATGGATCCTCATTATTCCCACAAGGTATGCAGAGAGTGGGAATACCTAAGTGATACCCTGGTAACTGTGCCTTCTCAAAATAGCACCTCTCTCTCTTTTGCACAGATACATGGGCTGTGGAAGGCCTCTTTAGCATGGTTTGTCTCAGACAGGGCTACTGCGAGCTCAAAACAGTGTTGTTTTGTTTTTTACTAGATGGGTTCAGAAAAGCAGAGGTTTTAACAGTGAGGGCAGAACCTGAGATTGAGAGGAACATTTAGTGACATAATTATAGATGCCTTAGATAAGATTGTAAGTAGTGCATTCATAGTGCAAGCGTGGCTACTTTGGGGGATTGGTTTAGAGATACTGCCCTCCTGGTCTAGATGTTTCACAAGAGAGTTCAGTATCATCTCTGCAATTCTTTGGCATCTGGGAATGGGTTTTGCTGCAGTACCTCATTTGACTAATAGCTAGTGTCATATTTCTATATGGTTGCTGTTCACTCACAAAGATATTTATAAAGGTAGAAAGAAGGTTTGGTAGAATGCACACAATATAATCCCCGGGACCTTGAGACTAAAAAATCTTGTTAGTGGTGCATTAAGAAATAAGAAACAATTTTTAAAAGTAAGTCTTGAAAATCTAATTAATTTTTAAAATTCATTTCATTAGGGCCATCTTTCTGAAGGATTGGTTACTAAATGGTACAGATCGCCCCGGCTTTTGCTTTCTCCTAACAACTACACTAAAGCCATTGACATGTGGGCTGCAGGTTGCATCTTTGCTGAAATGCTGACTGGGAAAACCCTCTTTGCAGGTGGGTAGAATAAAATCAGTGTGTATATTCATAAAAGGAGTGGTACTGCTTAATTGTCTTCCCCAGGAAAGATTGGTCCTCGTGACTAACGTCAATAGTCATTGATTATCAGGATATGCTATATTATTATGCACTTATATATAAATTGATGTATTTGTAAAGCAGAAGACATTTCAATTTTGTTACTTGTATTGGTGTGTATTTAGATAAATATCACAATTTAATGTAAAAGTCATACATGGTAAATCTGTCTGCAGTTATGTTAAGCTAGATTTATTGGTTGCCTCAGAAGTGTTCTGAAAGACGTGTGAATTGGTGTATCCAGGGAGTGTTTGAAGATTATCAATACCCTAAGTATGACGTGCATAAAGATTTTTTTTTATTGTAGTCAACCTAATCGCTTCTTGCTTCTCTGTATTTTAAATTATGAAGCCCCAGGGATATAGATTTAATACTTAATGGTGTAAAATTTAGTGCAGTACAGCAAGGAAACGTGCAACCTACTGTTTCAGGTAAGATAGGAAGCAAAGCTCTGGTCTCACTGGGCACATCTATATTAGAGTTTTGGTTAGGATCAGGAGCAAATTTTTGGAGCAGATCTCTTGATGGCCATCCTGTCCCACGTTGCTGACCTAGCTCAGAGCATAAACTAGAGCGTTTTGGATAAAGTGGAGCTGTCATTTGCACTGTAGGAGATCACCACCTGCTGACAAGCACTGAGTCCATGGGAGCAGATGAGTAAACTGCCGAAGTACCTCTGAAAGGCTTGGTTTTGTGCACCCTGGGGCTTCAGCAGCAGCTGCCTCATTCAGGCTCACTCTTGGATTTGCTGCTGTTGGCCTGAATTATAGGAGTAATGCAGATAAAACCTCTAAGAGCTAAGCTTGCATTTCAAAGTTCACATTCCTGTAGACACATGCGGACTGAAAGCACACCTCTGCAGTAATTCTTAGCTTTGCATGAAAAGGCAATAGAATTAAGAGCTTCCTCCCATTAAGTACTGTTAATGGAGAACTGTCACTTGAAAGCATTATGTGGTATAAATCAGTGATTAGTATGTGCAGAGGCTTCTCTTAACTTGCAGTGACTTTTTCACTCTCTGAGTTAGTAACTACTGGAGTAATGTCCCCAGAGTATTAAATGCTTGGCTGATACAAGATTTATTAGGTTCCCATTGCTTGGAGAACTTCTGCTGGCAAACAGTGAAGTAGTGGGAGAAAGTCTGCAGATTTCATCATTTAGCATAGATTGATCACAACTGCCAGCATTTTGGCTTTTTTTTTTCTTTGAGTAGCATTGGTATTTGTCACAAATTTTTATTGGCCCAATAGCTGTGCAGAGAGTTAGAATTCTGTTAAAAAGTTTGGCCTTTGTTACCAAAATCCTAAATTTGTATGTTTGTTTGTATGCCTTAATTGCATTGTGTAGATACTTACAAAAATATAAATACAGATGTGCCCCTCTGAAAATTTAACGCTGCCATGGTTTTCTAATCTAAAGAAAAGTGGATTTCTTAACATGATGCATTTGGAAAGGGGAGATGTTTGGAGAGATGACAGTTATTCTGCCCTGAGACTCTGAATAAAGATCTTCTGCAGAGTTGTTTGGAGGGCTTGATTTGGTTAATTGCAACTTCCTCTCTACTTCTGAACCATCCCTTAGGAATCCTGCTGTTCAGAAAGCTGATGAGAATGGGAAGGAAGAATGCAGGTTAATACTGCAGAATACCTGGGATAAGTGAGGGAAGGGAAGTTGAGGCAGAGGAATTCAGTAGCTTTTCCAAACAACTTCTCTACTTCTTTGTTCTAAATGAATATTTTGGAATGGTTATTTTGCTGATAGTGGAAAGAAAGAGGATTAATTTTTAGGATGGTATTTATTACAGAGTAGAATGTGTTTTCCAGCAAATTACAGGCAATGTAACATCTGATAGATGATGTGAAGCAATTTGTTGTAGTCTGAAGCAGAAGAACGGAACGGCTCTTTCAGCCCCGTGGAGAAGTTAACGCGAGGCAGGACTGATCCATCTGGGAACGTAGGTCTCTCTCAGATCTCCTGCCGTGACTTGGCCTCAGCTTTTCAAGTGGCCTGGCAGGTGTGTGGTGGGATGTCCGCCGCAGACTGCTGCGCTGTGCAGGCACTGAAGTGAACTGAGAGTGTGGAGCTTTGGAGATGGTACAATCTCCTGCTGGCCCCGTTCATTTTCATGTTTATTGTCACGTACATCAGTACTGCTTGTGATTGCCCAGAGCTGCTTGGTGAAGGAAGGAAATGCTGGCATGCAATTAATCCTACATAGTTTCATCTGCTAGTTGAATCTCCAAGGTCCTACATCCTTCTTGGAGCTGAAGTTGACAATTTGTATTTCTGGGTACTCCAGTACTGAATATAGATGCTGTTCACTATTCAAAATTGACCTGCTGTATAGGCCCTTACTGTTCTTTCCCAGGGAAACTTCAGGTAGTGCTAAGAGAGCACTGTAATTTCAATCATAATACAGTACTTTATTTAAAAAGAGTATCACCCTGTGTAACTGACAGGTGATTTTTGTCTTGCAGTTAATGTGGGATTTCAGAGGAGCATATTAATACAAATGGTCGTGGCCTGTAAGATGTCTCTCTGAGCTAAATCACTGCTGTTTTCATTAATAAGGGACATATAATTCAAAGTGAGGTCAACTACTGGATTAATTAGGTGGATCAGTTGAAAGGGGAGGATTGCAGTATATAGCACATAACAAAAGGGTACTGCTGTAGAGTACCTCATCCATGGTGAAAACACCCTTACAAAAGCTTAAGGTTAGGTCTCTTTATCTGTGAGTAGCAGCTCTGTAATTCGTCATATGCCACAGCATTTCTTGAGAGCTCTTCAGATTTATTATCATTTAAATTCAGAACTTCAGCCTTTCCTCTGTTGCAGGAGATTATAATCTTTTACTGGAAATAACTGCTCAGAGCATAAAATTTTGACATGCCTTTCCTATACAGGGATCAGAAGTGTTTGAAATTGAAATGGCAGCTTGTCTTTTCTCTTGGTGCTTAGGTGCACATGAACTTGAACAGATGCAGTTGATTCTAGAATCAATTCCTGTTGTACATGAGGAGGACCGTCAGGAGCTTCTCAATGTAATTCCAGTTTACATTAGAAACGATATGACTGAGCCACACAAACCTTTAACTCAGTTGCTTCCAGGCATCAGTCCTGAAGGTAAGTAATTAAAAAAAATACTTGTATTATGTTTCAAAATCATAAAACAGCGAGCAACTTTGAGGTGCAGGTGTGTGATAGTTAAAAGCAAGTTTCAGTTAGAAGAATCTGTGTTCTCTGAAGAAGGATTGTCTTCTGCTGTAATTAAAAAAATTTACTTCCACGGTGGCTGCTCGGTCATCTTCAGAGTGGAATTATGAATCTCTGCTGGACCTCTTTGCACGGGAGTTGCTCTGTTCTGGGACACTGGCCTTTGAAATACAAGGGAACATTGGAATGGGGTCAGTATAGAAGAACTGTCTTTCACATGTTTTTAAGAGAGTCCCTCAGCCAAAGTAACAGCAGTGTTTCCTGGTGGCCATTGGTGGATACTGATTCAGCTCCAAGCTTTCTGTCTCTTGCTATTTTTTCATCCTTTAAGTTAAATTATGGTTGATCTTATATTTGTCCTCTACTCCTCTCCCTTTCTGATGGCTAAGGGATGCATGTTTGGCACTGTACTGTCAGGAGCTGATTCTTCACAGGCAGCTACTTTGGAACAACTACAGGGCTCTAGAGCAAAGCACTCACCTGAACATTAAGTTCTAAATGTCCGAAATTTCCTATTTAATGGTAGCTTTTTCTCTACAGCACTGGACTTTCTGGAGCAAATTTTGACATTTAGTCCCATGGATCGATTGACAGCAGAAGAAGCTTTGTCCCATCCTTATATGAGCATTTATTCCTTTCCAACGGATGAGCCTATTTCAAGTCATCCTTTTCACATTGAAGATGAGGTTGATGATATTCTGCTAATGGATGAAAGTCACAGCCATATTTATAATTGGGAAAGGTAAATTTATCACTTATTGTGGTAATGTAACTGGGTGGCTTTGTGCTTGAAGTGACATTGCTTCATGGGCGTTACTTCCTTTCCTGTTTGTTTCTTCTTCTTGAGTTGACATGAGAATAAAATTTTCCCTTACAGCATTGTCATTGGATTTATAACCCATTAGACATGACTTGGATATGCTGATGGATTCCTGAGTGGCACTCAGGACTCTAGAATCTAAAGTTAATATTTCCATTCTTTTTTTCTTCCCCAAAATATTTCTTTAAAAATAAACTTTGTTTAAAGGGAGTTTTAATTACGATTGTCTTGTCTAATGCTTAGTGCATATTATATTAAAGAGATTTCACATTAGTCCTCTTAAGTCAATTAAACACACTTTTTTAGAAAGAGGTCTGTAAATGAAGTGAGCTATTGTACACAATTCTGTTGCTTTATGCCAGATTAAATTAAAAACATGGAAGAGGTACCCAGTTGGATTAAGGAAGAACTTTGTGTTGAATTGTCATTATTTTGTAAGGGTATTTCTAAACTCAACTGTCTCTGTCTTGGGAGCTAGAAGACTGTTTTTAGCTGCTAACACTTAGGAAATTGTTTTACAGATACCATGAAAGTCAGTTCTCAGACCATGACTGGCCTATTCACAATAACTATGAAGCTGATGAAGTTCAGCGTGATCCAAGGGCTCTTTCTGATGTTACTGATGAAGAAGAAGTGCAAGTAGACCCTCGCAAATACTTGGATGGAGATCGTGAAAAGTACCTGGAGGATCCTGCCTTTGACACCCACTTCTCTACCGAGCCTTGCTGGCAGTACTCAGATCACCACGAAAACAAGTATTGTGATCTGGAGTGTAGTCACACTTGTAATTACAAAATGAGGTCATCTTCATACCTAGATAATTTAGTTTGGCGAGACAGCGAAGTTAACCATTACTATGAGCCCAAGCTTATTATAGATCTTTCAAACTGGAAGGAACAAAGCAAAGAAAAGTCTGACAAGAAAGGCAAGTCTAAATGTGAAAAGAATGGGTTGGTGAAAGCTCAGATAGCACTTGAGGAAGCATCGCAGCAACTTGTTGAAAAAGAAAGGGAGAAGAATCAGGGGTTTGACTTTGATTCTTTTATAGCAGAAACCATCCAGCTTAGTTTACAACATGAGTCTACTGATGTTGATAAATTAAATGACTTGAATAGTTCAGTGTCTCAGATAGAGTTGAAAGGAATAATCTCGAAGTCGGTAAGCAGAGAGAAGCAGGAGAAGGGAATGGCCAATTTGGCACAGTTAGAAGCTCTGTACCAAACTTCTTGGGACAGCCAGTTTGTCAGTGGTGGGGAGGGGTGCTTCCTCATAGACCAGTTTTGTTGCGAAGTAAGGAAAGATGAACAAGTTGAAAAAGAAAATACTTACACCAGTTACTTGGACAAATTTTTTAGTAAGAAAGAAGATGCTGAAATGCTAGAACCTGAGCCAGTAGAAGAGGGGAAGCTTGGGGAGAAGGAAAGAGAAGAGAGCTTTCTCAGTAACAGTGGAGAACTCCTCTTCAACAAGCAGCTTGAGGCTATAGGTATTCCTCAGTTTCACAGCCCTGTTGGTTCGCCTCTGAAGTCAATCCAGGCCACGCTAACGCCTTCTGCTATGAAATCATCTCCCCAGATTCCCCACAAAACCTACAGCAGCATTCTGAAACATCTAAACTAAAACACTCAGCAGACATTTCTTTTATATTCATGAGATGTGTTTGTCTTTTTTTATTACTAGTGTAAGTAATTTTTTTACTTGAATCAGATGGTGTAATTTTGGTATGGATTTCATTAGTTTTCTGTTTACCATTGTTTTTACAATCCAGAATTACTTTCTATACATGAGTTAGTTTTGTTTTTAAACTGGCATGTCGTTTGCACACAAAATTAAAGAATAGAGCAAAATAATGCAAAATGCAGGAGGTAACAAAAAAATGCACTAAACCAAGTAAAAAAACATTCTCTCAGTAAAACAGTGTCCATGTTTTGCAGAAAAAGAACCTTGCCTTGAAATTTACACAGTGAGACTGTACATAATTGCATGAGAATATCTATTTTTCCCAAACCATTTTTTTCATTCATGCGTATTTTAGAGTTTTTCATACTGTACACATTTCTTAGACACATGATACCAGCAGCAACTGAAATGAATGCAGAATTTGGTACGCATGTGTTATCTACCTCAAGGTAACAGCAGTATGTGGCAAAACATTAACCACCCATAGTGCTTCTCATTATGCACTTCTATTTAGCCAGCATTATTGTAGTAGCTATTCCTATTGAAAATCATTCAATATTTATAAATGTTCTGGTATGCATTCTTTATAGTGAAGTGTTAATATACAGCACTTTTATTTATTTTAGCAAATAAGTATATTTCTGTAATTATAGAAAGTCAATTTTTGAGTTACTTTTCAGATAAAAGTTTTTGTTTAGCACTATGGTTTTATTGCCTACATAGCTGGATATATATTAACATCGGCTTATTCTGAGGCTATCCAATACATTTTTACTTTTATTTTTTAGTTTTCATTTCAAGTAAAGCACTCACTGTGTATAGGAATTTGTAATTGGAGGTGCTTGATCTCTACAAAAGAAATTAGGAATTGCTTTATTATCAAATGCTCCTAGAAGTCTTAATTGTGTTCATTTTTTAAAAATTTTGTAATGTTAGTTGTGTGCATGGAAATAATTAAGGTACAACATTACTGTAGGTTAAAGTTCTATATGGTGAGACATTTTGTTTTTACTGTATGTTTTTACTGAATGATTCCTGTCCCACTCCCAACCCCCCTCAAAAGCAAGCATGAATAAAATTAGGTTAAATATAGCATGTAGCATCTCGGTCTTTTGAAAATTTGTTTTACCTTCTGATTTTTTGAAATACTGGATGTATCATTGGCTCCCCTGTTTAAAACTAAAAACAAATAAAAACATGGCCAGCACAAACGGCTGCTCGTGGTGCTTTGTACACACCCTGGCAGGTGAAGAGCAGCTGCTGAGCTGCAGCCGGGAGTTGTGGGGGTCACTGTGCCGGACACAGGGTGCTCGTGGCAGCACGGGAGCCTCTCCCTGGGACTGCCTCTGCCGGGGATGCGGCGTTTGGGAAGGAGACCCCCGGGAGTTTCCTTCTGCCCTGGTGCCCGCAGCCTGCACGGAGGAATGTCCCGTGCATCGGGGTGGCTGTGAAAGCACAGATACACACCGGTGTCCGTACTGAGGAACGTCCCGGGCACCAGTGTGGCTGTGAAAGCACAAATACACACTGCTGTCTGTACTCAGGAACGTCCCGGGCACTGGTGTGGCTGTGAAAGCACAAATAGGCACTGATGTGGCTGTGAAAGCACAAATAGGCACTAGTGTGGCTGTGAAAGCACAAATACACACCGGTGTGGCTGTGAAAGCACAAATAGGCACTGGTGTGGCTGTGAAAGCACAAATACACACCGGTGTGGCTGTGAAAGCACAAATAGGCACTGGGGTGGCTGTGAAAGCACAAATACACACCGGTGTGGCTGTGAAAGCACAAATAGGCACTGGGGTGGCTGTGAAAGCACAAATACACACCGGTGTGGCCGTGAAAGCACACATCTACGCTCGTGTGGCTGTGACAGCACAAACAGACNCAAATAGGCACTGGGGTGGCTGTGAAAGCACAAATACACACCGGTGTGGCTGTGAAAGCACAAATAGGCACTGGGGTGGCTGTGAAAGCACAAATACACACCGGTGTGGCTGTGAAAGCACAAATAGGCACTGGGGTGGCTGTGAAAGCACAAATACACACCGGTGTGGCTGTGAAAGCACAAATAGGCACTGGGGTGGCTATGAAAGCACAAATACACACCGGTGTCCATAACCAGCTTTGCTGAAAAAAACCACAGTCTGAAAGTCAATTGAGTGACCAGAGTTCCTGTTTTATCAGAGTTTTAGACAGATCAGTGTTAAGGGAAAAGCTGCTGCGAGCGTGGGCACCCTCACGTTGCTGGCACCTGGAGTGGAGGTGAGCGTGCAGCTCCCTCAGCCAGGAGCTGGGCTGGAGCACTTCCACCAGGAGCTCTCGGGAGCGTGACCAGGTACCTCCTCTGGGAGGTTTCAAAATGTGCAGGCCAGGTCTCTGTCGCAGCAAGCCCTAGAACAGTCTGTATTTTTCTCTTCCAGTTCCTCCCCTCACCGCCGTTCCAGAGGGAGCTAATTAACTGTACAGTAAAGCTACATCTTCTGGCCAGCTCCAGCTTTTCCTGTCACTGTTTTAGTTCCTCCAGATTCTCCCAGCCCTGCTCCTCTGGCAGCTAGCACAGCTGCTGCTGGCCTAGAACAAGGCTCTGCCCCTGCAGTGTGGCACGGGATGGGCACCTGGGGCGAGGGCACGGGCGCCGTGTCCTTGGGCACGGTCCCTGGACACTTGAACCACAGCAGCGGGTGTGGGGCCGCAGGGAGGGAGTGACCAGCTGCCCTCTCCAGGCCAGGGCCTGCTCTCAGGGGCTGGGGGGGTTTTTGTTGAGATTGGATGAAAGCAGTGGGTGGGAAGAGTGGAAGAACTGGAAACAAAATTCAGCTTAAAAACACATCTCGTAGAAATGAAGTCTCTTTTTTGCTTTCTTTTTGGTTTCTTTTTTCTTTATTTTAGAACACAAGTGAAATTTAACAGTACTTAAGAAGCCTGTAAGGGTACAAAGGGAACATTTTACACCAAAAAGGAGGGGAGAGTCGAGTGTTGAGCCTAAGCCCAGCATGGTGCTTCATTACCTTGGTCTTCTCCCTGTGCTGGGGAGGCAGCACCGTACAGGCTGTGCTGCCTGCTTCGGTGCAAACCCTGCTCTCACAGCAGCTCCATCCACGGGTGCCTGGAGGGTGCAGCTGGGCAGTCGGGATTATTAAGCAGAAGGAATTCCCTGCGTGGAGACAAAAGTGTTTGGTGAGGAGCACGCAAAGCGCAGTCGCTGCTGGAAAGTGAAGGTGCTCCGGGTGTGGTGCTGGGCTCTCCCTTGGCAAACTGCAGGAGTGCTGCTGGGAAGAGCAGCCTGCAGAAAGTGCAGGGTGCCACAGGCTGCTACCGTGAGGTGGAAGAGAGTTCCTGCCCTGTACTCATCAGCCATGCCCACCCCTCCACAGCAGCGCAGGTCACTTACACAGCCCTTTGGCTGTGACCTAGCAACGGCATTGTCTTTAAAAACAAAATATGGAAGAGGTTTAAATTATGAACCAGATAAAGGGACCACTGTTTCACGCCAAGGTGCTTGCCAAGTGCAATGGAACACCCTTATTTAACAAAAAAGCAAATAAGAAATGAGAACATTAACCATCTTTTAAAAGTACCCTTTCTTCTCTAAGTGGCCTTTGGTTAAAAGGCAGCATTTTAAAGTACATTTAACAAGAGCTTCAGCTAGAAGAGGTGATGTTTACAGCAGACCAGGACAGATGACACGTCCTGTCATCACATGAGATCTAATAATTGCTGAACAGTTTGTTCTGATCAAGAGTTCTCAGCCATGGTCAGTTAGCTTTCTCACAATTGCATTTAATTTTAATTAAATCAGAGCTGCTATATATAGTCTTAGCTATTTTTGTAAGAGTTTGCCCACGCTGCTGGTAGTGGTGTGATGACAGTGTGAGCAGCACAGCTCAGCCGGTGTTTGCTGTGAGCAGAGCTGTTCTGCTGGGGCTGTAGGCTGGGTGTGGGGTTCTGTGAGCCTGCTGGGCACCGGGGCAGGCCCTGCTGCTGCTGCCCCTCCTCTGCCCAGCTCCGCAGGGCACCTGCACCTGCAGCAAAGGGTTCGCTCCTACAGCAAAACCTGTGTGCCTTGGTGTACTTTGCTCTCCTGCCACCTTGCTACTGCTTTTCCTGGGCTGCAGAAGCTCTCAGAGCCGTGCCTGGTGCATCCTTTTAGAGCCGTGCCAAGTTCCCACTTCGGTCCAGCTGATTGCCTGGGGCACTGGTTTATGGACAGGTTTTTAATGCCTTTTTTACGGGTGGGAGGCATCCACCAGAGAGGTTTTTTCCATATGGAACTAATGTTGCTCTGAAACTGCTTTGCTATTTTTTTCTGTCCCCTTCCAACCGCTGCGATAGTCGGGGAGGTAGGAGCTTTTCCACATGTGGACCTTCATCCCCTACTGTACACACACGTGCACTGCAAACCCAGAGAAGTGTAGGTAGGGTCCTGAGGAATTCAGTGGCACATTGTGGTGCAATTATTTCTGGATATCAAGAGGAAAAGCATCCTTGAGCTAAATCTGCTCCCACAAGTCTTTATTTATACTCATGTTTCTTTCCTGCTGCTGAGATCTGGAAGTGCTTGTCAAGCCTTCAGCTGGGTTTTACACACAATTGAGCAGTAACCTGTCTTCGTTCTTCCAAAGATGCAATCCTGAGCAACAGCAGCCCTAAACCAATTTGCTCCTTACTCCTTGAATTATTTCAGTTCTTACAAAATCCTGTAAATTCTTGTTTGCTGTTCTGCCACTGTTTGCGTCAGACCTGAGCTGAACAACCTGGGAAGTGATGCTATGGGGTATTTAGCAACGAGCAAATAATCCAGATCACGGCTGGCACCCGGCACTCGGGCTTCCATTGCAGTGTCTCTATATTTGAAAGGGTTATCTGCTTACACTGAGTGCTATTTGAGAACTCCTTGAAATACGGACTGTTGAAAAGTTCAGGGGCTGCTCCTGGCTGGGAAGCAGCGTGGCTGACAGGGTGAGCTGTGCGTGGCAGCCCACGTGCAGAGGGAGCCGTGCCCAGCAGCCCCCGGGGACGCGGCGATGGCCGGGCACGGCCACGCTCTGCCAACAGCCGGGCCAGGAGCTGGCAGCAGCCACACCAGTCATTTGCTTTCCTCAGGAATGCGGCTGCTGCATCCTGACTGCAGAGCAGCCCTTCTATAGAGAGCTCTGATAATGAAATACCTTTCGTAATCTGCGTGCTGGGCTACTGCAGCCAAAATTACTTTTAACCTTTATGTCACCCAGCCTGGAACGCTACATGTGGTATGAAATAGCAAAGTGTGAGTTTGGCAGCTGGGGGGCACGGGGAACTTGTGACTTGTCGGGCCTCAGAGCCAGCAATTCCATTGCCCTTCAGGTCCCAGCTTTGGCTCCTTGTTCCCAGCACGAAGGTGCTGGGAGACGATTCCCGCAGTTCATGGGCTGAGGAACAGCGTGGCTGTAGGGAAAGGGAGCAGGGAAGGGCTTTTCCACCTGTCCCTGGGGACTCCGGTTAATCTACACTTACATCCCACCTGTGTTTCTAGAGCCCAGAGCCATCACTGAATTGGTGGCTGAGGGTTTGATGGGTTTTCTTCAGTTTTAACATTGGCAGAAGGCTGCCATGTTTTGACCTAATTCGGTATAGTTCTGCATGACTTGTGTCTTAGCTTACACTTTCCATTCTTCCAGATTTCTTGTAACTTTTGGTTTAGGCTTCTTATATTTGTCTGGTAATCATCCATGGCTGAATACGGTCCAAGGCCTGCGGGCAATCCCCTGCCTGCTCGGTTAATGGTCGCTGGCCACTCTCAGAATAGAGGGGAGGCTTAATAAAATTCAGGCTTTCCTTTATATCTGATTTTTGCCACGTTCCTCAAGCTCATACCCCAGGGCTCTGGTGCTGTGTAGTGTGGAAGCTTCTTTGCCACACTAATCCCACTGTGGCTGGTGCAAGGTAAGTCTAAACCTCGTCATTTCTCTGTGTCATCATCTGCTCAGCACCTTCCCAAAAAGCAAGTGCAGCCAGGGTAGAATTTCTGCTTTACAAGATTGTTGATCTTTTAGTTTGCAGCTCAGGCTTCAGCAATGGATGCTCCAGAACCAGACTCGGGCAATGAACGGACATTTTCTCATTTTTGTTCTTGGTGATGCCATTCAGACTGGATTAGAGTTTAAATCTTCAGTGCTAGAGGCTGCAGAGAAGCAATGTTTCCATTTAATGTCTGTCTTGAATTTTATCATTTATAAGGCTTTAAAGCATAGACCCGAATAACTGAATGACAGATTTATTGTGGTTTCTGTGTTTGTTTGGATACAGATTTAAACAGTACAGCTCTTGAAATAGCTGGGTAACTAGCAGAAACATTCTTAAAGCCTGTGATTAAGAAAGCAGATGGGTTTGGTTTTTGTTTTGTATCATATTTGTCTCAGATATTTTCTGCTATTGTTACAGAGTCTTAGCAGATTTGATGTTGACACATATTGAAAGATTAAATTACTTCTAAATACTAAATTATATCTTGGACCCTTACACATGACATTTCACTGGTTTTCCATGATTCTGTATTTTCTTTTTACTTGCGTTTATACAGAGAGACCCTCAGGTGTTTGAGTCTCTCAGTTTCACATCCCACCCAGCCCTGTGAAGCAGCAGGGTGCCAGTCTATTGCAGCGTAGAGTGGACAGGAATGTCCTCTGGGACTGCTGGCATTTATACCTGTGCTCCTCTCTGCCTTGTAACTGCATCACCCAGGGCACAGCATCCACTTCCAGCAAGGCAAGGTAAGAAACCTGCGACCGGCTTAGGGAGCTGCACGGGGCAAGGAGATTCATCATCCAGGACAGAGCAAATCCAGGAGAAAAGCAAACCCTGGAAGCTGAAGTGGAGCTCTGGCAAGCAGGGCAGCCGCAGAGCAGCTCAGCGTCTGCAGCTGGAACGTGGAGGAGGCCCCTGGATGGTTAATCAGTACCTTGCAGCATTTCTCCTGCCCCGATAAAACCAAAATCACGTCAGCAGTGGAGCAGGTGTTTCGGTTCTTCAGCCAACACTGAGAAAAATATGAAAGCACAGAGCTGCTTGAGCGATTTGCTGCCCGAGTGGACTCAAAACGAGTTGCTGTAAGCAGCCGGGTGGCCCTGGTGGGTCAGCAGTGGGTACCAGCACCAGCAGCAGAGAGGAGCCAGGCGTGACCAGGGCAGAGTCCAGCTCATCCTCCAAAATGCTGGTGCAGCCCAGAGAGGAGGTTTCTGCCCTGCCTGCCAGGAATTGCAGTCTGTGTTGGCATGGGCAGGAGGAAAAATATGATGGGAAACAGGAAGATTAAAATAACCCCAGTGAAAACAGGATGTTGGAAAGCTGGTAACAGAGCGGGGCTGCAGGGCGGGCTGGCTGCAGAGGGCTGCTGGGAGCAGGGAGGCTCTCACACAGGTGGTTTGGGGCAAAACCCCCAGTTCTCACATGTTTGTAGGCCCACACCAAAGCCCTGAGGCAGAGGCAGCACAGCTCTGCTGGCAGCAGGCTGGTGTCTCGTGTTCCCCAAAATATGACTGATTATGGCTATTTACACCAATGTGTTCACTCACCTTCTCTCAACACCTGCCTGAATTCTTTTTTGTTGGATGAAGGTCATAAACCATTCCCTACAACACATCAGCCTGGCATCCCATTTATTTAACAGATAGGACCTGCCAGGCGGGGATGGAGCCGTTCCAGGGCCCGGCTGCCAGCAGGGAGCTGGATATCTCCCAGCTGATCACAGCCTGCTCAAAGAGCTGCCATCCGTGGCGTCCTTCCAGCTACAACAAAATAAGAACCAAACAGTGTTTGTCTCTCGCTAAACTGCCTCTTCCTTTCGGGGGCTGACAGCAGCAGTCACTGCCGTGGATTTACGGCAGGGGCGGCCAAGGGAGCTGCTTCCCATCCCCAGGGCCGGTCTGTGACCTCTCAGAGGCTGCTGCTGGGGCTGGCGAGGGGCTGCTGGCCCGTGCCCAGCCAGCTTCTCCAGCGCCTCACGCACCCAGCACTGAGGTGTTTCTGCTCCCCTGGGAGCGGGGCAGCTGAGTGCCACACACTGGTTTCAGCCTGGCAGAGCGTGGTGGGCTCAGGAGAGGGCTCTGCATTGCAGGTCCCAGGCTCCAGCACGTGCAGACCACGCTCAGAAGCAAGGGCATTCATGGGAACTAATGAACCGTGTCACCTGAGTATGGAGCGCTCACAGGGAGAACTGGAGCAGTGGTGGTGATTAAAGGTAGCGCCCAGATGAGCAGGCAGTGGGAGAGCCCAGCCCTGCTCCTCCGGGAGAGCGGTGTGTTTGCAGAGGTAGCACATCCCACCTGGACAGAGTACCTCCAGCCTGGAGGCAGTGCCCTGGCCATGCTGCCTTAGAAAGCAAGTGAGGAGGAGTGATTCCTGACCTTCCTCTCAAAAGGAGGGGAAAAAAGCCCGAAGGTTTGGTCTAGACTGGCCGTGAGGAGGGAAGGTCAGTCGTACCTGCTGTTGCTGGAGCCGTGCTGTTCACCACAACAGCACTGATGGCTGGGGCCAACGGAGAGTTCTCACGGCTGGTATCATCACTGTGGGCTGGGATCCTCCACTTCTCCATTTCTGGAGTCCCTCACTAGGAAAGCAAGGTGGGAGCAGCACCCAAATGCTGCGTAAGGACTCGTTTGCCACAGCAGTGCTGTGCATGCCCCGGTGGCCACCACAGCACCTCTGCCTGCAGGGCCAGGGCTGCCATCCCCAGAGCTGGGCTGTGCTGCCGTGGGGAGGCTGGAACACGGACCCCACAGGCACCACGGCCCAGCAATGTGGGGTGGGGTGGGTGGGGTGGTGCAGCTTGTTCTGGCGTGTGGTGGGAACAGATGTTTTCAGGGCTGCAGCAGGGCAGCCTGAGCGTCCAGAGGGTCCAGCTGCCTTCGGTGCAGCAGATGTGGATTTGATAGCCATCGTCACCACCATTCCTGCCTCCCCCTCATGGGAGGGCCCGGGGAATAATTCATTCATTAGAAAACACCGTTGCATGAATGACGACGGAAGTCATTTTATAGTGCTACATGGTCAGTTCCAGTTAGTGCGTTTTTTAATTTCTGAGAATGGCTCGGCAGCCTCTCAGGTGATGTCAGCAGCGTTCCCACCCACTGTCACAGCCCAGGCACGAGGACACCGACCGGGCGCTGCTGAGCTGCCGTCTCTCCTATGCTGGCAGCACATCCAGAGCATTATAAATGAAAGTTTCCAAACACGAAGGCAGCACTGAGAAAGAGGAAAATTACCCTTCAGGGAAGTATTCTGCTATTGTCAGGGCAGCGTGGAGTGAAAACAAAAAGGATTTCAAGACCGGGTTTTGGCTGCCAGTTGAGGCTGTGATTATGAACCGCAGCCTGAATGCGCCATGCCCGAACCAACCCCCCCTGCCCAAGCCTTAAGCCAAAGGATTTAAACAAGCTCTTATGTAATACGGTTTTAGTGTTTCCAGTAGAAATAGGTGTTCTAAATATAAATGATTTGCAGATAAAATAGGCTTATATAAAATGCTTTTACGTTTATATAACGCCAAGTTGGCATTGCACCCAACACCTCCATGGGCTGTGAGCCCAGTGCCGGGGGCAGTGCGGGGGGCTGGCAGTGCCCAGCTCGGTGCCAGTCCCACAGCTGGGACTGCACTGGCCTCTGTGCCACTGACCCAGCCCGTCCTGTCCCCAGCCTGCCGGGCAGTGCCCCTCCAGGACAGTGCCCCTCCAGGACAGTGCCCCTCAGGACAGTGCCTGCTGGAAGAGATGCACTGGGGTTGGAATTTCTCCTGTGTAATCCCCTCCCTTCTCCCCGCCCGGGGGTTCACTCACAGCAGCAATTGCAGGACATTCCTGTGGTGTTCCCACCGCGTCAGTCCTGGGGCACTGGGGACAGCCCTCGTTCCAGCAGCAGCGCCATGGTGATTGTCCAGCGGTGACTGCCCAGCTGGGCGCTGCAGACACTGTCCCTTGGGGTCAGCTGCTCTGGTCCTTTAAGGCAAAGAGAATTGTTTTGGACATGGAGAGATGGAATTCTCCTTCACCCCGATGTCCACGCAGGGATGTCTGTGCGTGTGTGTCTATGCATGCATTTATGTACACAAACACATATATGTGTGCATATATATATTCTTATATATATATGTATATACACACATACATATGGATGTATATTTATATACAGATAGGGTTGGCAGCATGGCCTGGGCTGCGGGCTCTCCCCAAGCAGTGGCCACAGTGCCCCTGAGCAGGCAGGGGCAGCTCCCTGTCACAGCGAGGCCATTGCACACCCGCGGCTGCTCAGCCCAGCATCTCCCTCAGCACCAGTGGGCACCGCAGGGCGAGCCCTCGCTTGCCACGCCTGTTCTCCATGGCCACCTTCATCCAGACTGTGGCTGCCCAGCGCTGCTGAGCCTCGTGCCCAGCCCAGCAGTGCATCAGGAGCCACGACGGTGGCCGCTGATAAGGGCGATAACAATTAGCTTGGAAACGGCGCTTTCTGAGCAGAAAAAAATGGTTGCTACGTTACAACCTTTATGTACGGGAAAGATACTCAGTCAAATCTTACACAACAGCCCTCAGTGCATCACACCAAACGTTTGCTCGTAGGGGAAGGACTGCTTGCTAATTAATTTCAGCTACCATTACGTGCAGGGAACATGCACAGAATCATACATACATATACTGAGACATGAATAGATGTGCATGTCTTGTTTATACACACACACACACACACACATATTTCCATATATATGAGAAAAGAGAACACTTTTTTCAGCTACAGTCTGTTCCTGCAACAGACCAATATGATTTATAGCTCCTTGCCATTAATATTTCCATTCAAATAATGCCTTATTTATGCCCATACCGGAGAAGCTCTTTTGACAACGTGGGAAGAGGCTTTTTATTGTGAAGCCAGAACTGTCAGCAGCCTCTATTATTTTTGGTGGGACTGTCAGTTCTCCAAGCAACATGACTTCATTTTTAATCCAGGTCTGATGGAAGACACTTGATCTGTCCTGCTTTTGTCAGTCACAGAGGCAAACTTGCCATGAAGAAATGGTATGTGTGACCTTCGAAAATGACTGTCGCCCTTTCCATCTTGTCTGTGCTCTATTTTTCAAAAAAGCCTGTGTCTGTGGTGCATTACGGGGGAAATGAGCCATTCATCTTTGTCTCCACTGCCCTCACGACCGCTGTGGAGCCACTCCCTGCAGGCCCAAGGAGAATGCTGGGTCAAGCAGCACTTGGGTGTCTTTTAGAGCTGGACCTGCAGTGATTCATCAGCCACTTCTCTCTGGCAATCAATAGTCATGTGTAGCACAAGTGCTTATGGCCCCTTATGTCGCATACAGATAAAAATTAAACAAACAAACCAAACCAAACCAAACCAGCTGTACCTCGGCCTGAATGTTCAGTGCTTGAACCACAGGCTCAGCCAGCTCCCACCCACTGTGGCAGCCAGTGAGGCACTGCAGCCCTTCTGCAAACACGGTGGGGCTGAAGGACAGGAGAAAAACCCTGCAGAGAGGGCTGCAAACCACTCACAGCCCTTGGGGCTCCTCGGGCACCGTTTGATCTCAACAACAGAAGTTACACTTTACATCTATAATACACAACATTGAATACGTGTGTGTACATACACATACACAGCGTGTTACACGTAACAGGTGTGTAGATGTGTTATATACGTACGTGTACAATGTCTGTGCACGTATGTGCCTGTGCGTTCACACACACAGCGTGTCTGTGTACGAACACGTGTGTGCACGCAGGACCACGGGCAGGATACGTGCACACACGTGTGTATGCATACATAATACATCTATACACGCATACATACATACATGCACACATACAGACAGACACACAGACAGACACACAGACACACATACAGACACACATACAGATACATACAGACACATACACACATGCACACATACACACATACATGCATACATACACACACAGACACACACATACATACATACACACAGACACACAGACACACATATAGACACACATACACACAGACACACATACATACATGCACACATACACACATACATGCATACATACACACACAGACACACACATACATACATACACACAGACACACACACATGCACACATACATGCCTACATACATACATACATACAGATGTCCATATGCATGTTTGTGCACACATACGTGTGCAAACCTCCCCACGCCCACAGTGACATGGCGGCGGGCTCACCTTGTGCAGGGCGCTGCCAGCCTGGCAGCAGGTGGCCCTGTCGGTGGCCCAGGGCTCTCGCGCTGCCGGCGCTCGTTCCTTCGGGAGCTCAGCTGCGGTGCCCACCCCGGAGCCTGGGCAGAGGAAAAGTGATCCCCGGCACCCGAGCCAGCCCGAACCCGCCCTGCACTAAAGACACTTCTCTCCCGAGCTGGTGTGCAGGCGGACGGGCACCGAGGTGTTCTCAGCTGGGTGACATTCTGGGGAGCCCCACAGGGTGACAGCGACTGTGTGTGCCCAGCCCAGCCCAGCCCAGCCCAGCCCAGGGAATTCGGTGTGCCCCCCACTCCACAGCCCTGCCCGCTGTGCCCCAGTTCCTGGCAGGGCACATCTGGTAGCTCTCACAGAGGTAGCTGCCACTTCTATCTGGGCTTCTAAAATGAGGTAAAAAGGCAGCCTGAAGTGACATAGTGAGCTCTGTCCCTGCTCAGATTTGTGCTCACAATTCTTTTGGAGACTAAATTTCAGTTACAGAAATTGGCCCACAAAAACTACCATCACTAAAAACCCACCCCTTGCCCTCATACTGCTCTGCTGTATTTCTGAGATGACTAATGGGCCACTTTATTTTTCCAGTAAGTATGAAAGAAGATGCCAATAAAACTTCTGCAATAATTTTGCTTATTTTTCCCGGTTTGAAGCTGGGCACTCGTCATGACGATGGGTGTAAGCCCACGAGCCTCACTTGTTAAAACATAAGGCAACCTACGCAGCAGCTCCTGCAGCCACTGGCAAGCCTAGGCCCACATGGGTTGGCACCAGTTCTTCAGACATCTCAGAGACTCTGCCAGAGGCCTTTTGGCTGCTGTGTGAGCCTGCCCTCCTCCCTGCTCATGCCCCGGGGGATCACACCCCTGCAGTGCACACAAGGGCAGGGACCTCCTTCCTCCTCTAAACTTCATTTTATCTGGAGAAAGTCCGTATCCCCAGGTACCACATTTCCTTTTCTAGGAAAGGTCTTTTGCATAGCATGAATGTGTGTGTATATTATATCTATCCATACATATGTGTGTATTATGTATATATACATATAGATACACTTACGTGTGTGTATTATATATACATACATACATATGTATATTTCTATCTCTATATCTATATTTATCTCCTTTGCAGTACTAGCACACAGATAGGAAGCTCAGAGCTAGTGACTAAACAGCTAAAAATACAGATGGAAAAAACCAACTCATTTTACTGGCAAAAAGGTCCAGGCGAGTACTTTTGCAGGCACAAACCAAGCAGCTGCTTGGTGGCCGGGTAAGCAAGAGGCTGGGAGAGGACTGAGTGTTGCAATGCAAGGTGCTACTGAACCTGTGCTCATGGGGAGCTGACAGCAACATTTCTGACCTAGACAGACATTGCTACGGAGACGAAGGCGGCTGCAAACAGAGCTGACCCTTGTTCAGGGAATAAATCCTATCTGTTTTTGCAAGGGGCATGACGTGCATACTTCTGCTAAAGTAACAGCACAAAGCACCAAGCACAGCCACTGGAAAGTTGGCAACATCTGGTTTTCAGTGCTGAAAACACGCCAGCCTGCTCGGGCAACGGGGGCAATTTCAGGAGATGAAAGAGGAGAGATGAAACGGGGCTACGCCCCGGTGTTTTGTGCCACGGCCACCACGCTCCGTGCTCTGCAGGCTGGCGGGCAGCCCGCTGCCAGCCGGGCACAAGTCCTGGCATCCCCAGCTTGGGAGCGGAGCCTGCAGGAGAAGGTGCCTGGATGTGCAGGTGAGAGGGTCTCTTGCCCGCTGAACAGCCCCCTGCCCATCAGCTCGCCTTGCCACAGGCAGGCAGCGGTGCCAGCCTGCCCCAGCAGGGTGCTCGTGCTGCAGGACTCCAACCTTACCCACTGACCCCAGCCTGCCAGGCAGCAGCAATACCAACAGGTGAAAAATAAAACCAGCATCAACCTCAGCTCGTGCTTGATTCTGGCTGCCTCGGCAGTTTCTCCTTAAGGATGAGGGCTCCACTGCCTGGAGCAGATCCCTCCCTGACCCTCAGGAATATCAGCACCAGCAGGGCTCAAAGCCTCAGCCCTTTGCCAGCTTTGCCCTGGGGGCACCTGGGGCTCGACCTCTGCTCACAGGAGCTCCGGTGTTACAGACAGGGCTGTGTTCATGGGCTCCCTTCACTATGTGACCTTCACCTCCCATTTTTGAGGCCGTATCTACAGAATATAAATTTAAGTTAATCCTTTGGCACCATCAGGTTCAAGACTTCCAGCCTGAAGACTAATGAGCTGCATTAAAATTAAATTCCATCAAGAATACCAAGGACTTTGCTCCTCAGTGCTCATTCAGATCCTTCCAAAATCGCTATCGCAGTGCCGTGGGTCACAGTGCTCAGGATCAAGGGGCTCACTGCTGAGCAAGAGGGAGGGCCAGGTGGCCTCTTCCAACCTGTGTTTCCCTGTGATTCTGACATCAAAAGCCACCCCATGGAAATTACAAACTGAAAACTAGCTCCACCATACACGGAGCTTCTGTCTGCCGTTGCTGTTTTTGTGTATAACATGGTCACGAACAGCATTTTCTTCTGTACCTGTCATATCAAGAGTAAAAGTGATAGAGAAAATGCACAAGAAAAGAGCAATTTTTGTAAAGTCTGTCAAAAATGAAGAACTGTGACTCTCTCATCTCTCTTACAGAAGTCCATGGGAACAGTAAGCCCAGCCATTCTCACCACAGATCACATGGGCAGATACACCCAAAATCCATTACCATTTTCAAAACATTAGCTGCACGAAAGCAGCTTTAAAAATAAACGAAAACACAAACCTACACAATGTGCAGGCATCACACAACTGAACCCAAGCCCTCCATCTGCCTCATGAAGATTGTCTCGGGATTTGGGTGCAGATTTGTGCCTGAGCTTTGTGCCTCTCAGCCCTCTCAAACACGCAGTTTAAACGCTCCGGTAATCTCCAGTGTTTCAGGGTTAATGATCAGACCTAACTTTGAAGCCGCTGAACTTGTGAACCAGGATGTGTTGGGAAAGGCTGAGGCATGTAAAGATTAGCCCTTTCTCAGGAGGAGAGTGTTAGCTGGGGCGACTGGGAGGGTTTAAGTTTGGTGGGATTTTGCTGACAGGGGTGATGCCATGGCCCTGCTCACCCTCGACAGCCCCCCTGCTTCAGGGAGCTCAAGCAGCTTCTCCCCCTCTGCTCTCTCCATGCTCACCCAGTGCTGCGGAATCAGCAGTTGGCATAAACCCACGGCTGCTGCATTCTGCTATGTGGGGTTGGAGGTTTTTAGGTTGTTTCAGTTCAGATGAGATGAAACCTAGTCATTTATTACAATTTTCCCGCAAAGCATCACTTCTGTGACCCTGCAGCTACTCACCCAAACCAAGTTAACCATCACCTTGTGCAGCTGGAGCTGCCGTGCCTCGCAGAGCCCAGAAGCCAAGCCTGGGAGGGGCAAGCCGGGGGCGGCTCTGCCAGCCCCGCTTGGCTGCGTGGCCATGCCCGGAGCTGCCAGCCCGCGCTGTGCGGGTCCCAGCACCAGCCAGGACAAACCCTGCTTTACCTCGCATTATTTTGCCCCTCACTCCTCCCAGGCCCAGCAAACATCCCCCAAGTGAGCTCAGTTTTACAAGCTGTTAGGATACTACCCGGTATGAAAACACAAGCGGAGCAATTCTAGTGCGACGCAAGGCGCGTGAAAGCTCATTTCTAAGAGGGGTACATCTGAAAACCGTGCCGCTCTCCCGAAGGCATTTTCTCCGTTACATACTTACAGATTAATGGAGCGATATTTTTAATCGTTAAAACTTTCCAGAGCCGCTCTTGACCCCGCACGTCCCCGCCCGGCAGCGGGGATGGCCACCAGCGGCCACCTGCGGCCAACAGCGCCACCGGCCGGCCAAGGGCGGCACGGGCGGGCACGGGGACACCGGGCCCGGGGACACCCGGGTGTGCCCGCGCGTGCCGGCACACCGATAACGCGTGTGCGCGCCCAAATGTGTGCGTGTGCACATCCAAGCGTGTGCACATCCAAATGTGTGTGCATACGTGCGCGTGTGCGCACGCTGGCGCTGGGTAATTTATGCACATGCACACCTGCGTGTGCATGCACACGTGCGTGGATATATTTACACGCATATATATGCACGTGTGGAATTCACACGCGTTCATATACGCGCTTATGTCTATACAGGCGCACAAATCCATACAGACACGCGCATCCTTACGCGCGCACACGCGCACACAGCGCGTTTCTCCGTGCGCATTCTGAGCGCACGCGTGCACAAACCGCTCCCCCCGCAGCTGGCGCTGTTTGTCGCTGTTTGTCGCTGTTTGTCGCGGCTCCCGGCAGAGGCAGGCTGGAGCCGGCTCCTGCCCGCCCCGGAGCTGCGCACCCTGCGGCCGCCGCGGGGAGCCGGCGCCCCGCAGCAGCCCCGGCCGCACCGGGGAACGGGGAGCGCGGGGGGACGGACGGAGGGAGGCAGGGACGGAGGGCCAGGCGGGATCCCGGGGGTACGTGTCCCACCCCCGCAGGGCAGATCTGCCAAGAGTAGAGGTGTCTGCAGCCTTGCAATGCCCTCACTCAGCAGCTGCTCCAGCTGCCGCGCAATACCAAAGTGCTCTCCTCATTTAGTTGCCCTCTGGTGTCCCCGTAAGCGAGCTGACATAGGTGACAGGTGGGAATGGAAATATGAGCCGTGATGATTAGCCCAGTGCTCATTTAGAAATGCTGATTGTGTGGGGGTAGTGTTGGTTTGTCCCTGCCCTGTGTGATGTGTCCCCACACCCCCGGCTCAGTCAAGGGGGTGAAGCCAGGCTTTGGCAAGCCCAGCACCCCAGAAAGCTTCTGCTGCATCCTGCAAACCTGTTTGTGCTCTGTCTTGCGGGACAGAGCAAGAATATCAGCCTGCCATGCCTGCCTGGATAGCGCCAAAGGCACGCAGGCAAGGCTCTAAGGGCCTTCGGAAAATTATCTCCCTGAGAGTGGCTAATACCTTTGAGCCTGCAAAACAGGAAAAGGTGCAAAACGAAGGATTTGGGAGGGGGTGGGACCAGCACAACGACCAGGGCTGGAGTCAAGTTGGACAAGCTCCTGGAGGCCCCCTGCTAGAGCAAGGTAAGCCTTCAAATTTCAGCTTCTCCTCACCTATTACGACAAAACACATACTTTTAAGTACAAAGCACAGCAGAATATCAAGACTGGCCATTTGCAGTTGCATTTCCTACAGCCAGCCTCCAACAATAGCAGGTTTCTGCTCTGTCTCTTGTCTGGACAGACCAAAGGCTCCCCTCTGAAGTGTCTCATCTATTTTAGAAGCAGGAGATCCCTGTACCCAATATAAAACACTTACAGTCCAGACAGCCTTTAGCACTTCAAAAAAGCTTTAGATCATCTGCACAATGTTGAACTTTTATGGAGTAAGGGAAGGAGACTTTTTTCCTTACCTTTTGCTTTTAGCATTGCCCAAGAATTTTCATGCCCTGATTTTTTTGAGTCACTTGATTACTGGCACAAGATGCACCATATGATGCTGGGGTATGACACGGCATTCTAAGGCAGGGGGCTGTGGCCCTGTGTGTCCCCAGCTGATGGCTCTGCACAGACACCCTGCCACTGTGGTGGCAGGGGGACTGACGGGGTAATTCTGCCCCTGCTGCATTCCGTGGGTGGAGGCAGAGCGCGGCTCTAACTTAGGGCTGCAGTTCATTGCAGCACCTTGTGACAGCCCTCATTTCTTGTGCCTGTTACCCGAGTTCTCCCCAGCACCCAAGGGCTGCCCAGCCACACCAGAGCGCTGCCATCGGCCTCTGGAAGGGGCTGAGCTCCAGCGTGGCTCACAGCCAAGCCCACCTGGTGAGCTCCAGTGAAAGACCTGGCAGTGCCCCCCAGCATTTCGCGTGTGCACCCAGCCACATTGCAGCCCAGCTGCAGGCAGAGGGGCTGCCACGAGGGCTGCTGCTGGTGAGCTCTTCTCCACACAGGTTAAAGAGCCTCCAGGGCTTGTAATAATTGTTAAATATACTACTTTTACCAGCAGCTCTACTCCTAGGAATGCCCAGAGTCTCCCAGACCGCCTGCATGCTGCAGCCCCAGGGCTGTCCCACTGTGGAGACAAGGGCTGGGTCAGAAGGAGCCGTCGGGACGGAAGGAGCTGTCAAGTGGAACCTGGGTGCTGGCAGTGGGGACACAGAGGGTGCCCTGCTCGCTCTGCCCTGTCAGGACAGGGTCACCCGAGGGAGTGCTGCCCACCCGGTGGGACAGGGAATGAAGAGCCTGGGGTGGGCATCTCAGCCAGCCCCGGCCGTGCCTCTGCCCACGGGATGCTGGTGGCAGCCCCGACGCTCTGCTCAGGAAGAGCCCAACAGAGAGTCCCTGACTCTCAGTAAAGCCTCAGCTTTACTGCAGCCACCTGTGCACGGAAAGGCCCCATCAGCCCTCGGCTAAAGGCAGTGCCATGGCCAGTAACTGTGGCAGTGAACACCCTGGCTGCAGTGGTCACCAGCCATTTTCACAGGCCATGGAGTCTGCAGTGGAAAAAACAACCTGAAAGCAGCAAATGAAAGCATGCCTGAGCAGTAGCTGTATGCCTGCAGGAGCACGCAGAGCACCGGACATGCTGGAGACGTCGTGCAGAGCTGTGCTGGTTTCGCTCTGATCAGATGAGGATGAGGTTGGTTTTTGCAATTTGTGGTAACAGCGTTTTGCAAGCATGACAAAAATGTGTGGTAACCCCCGGGCGAACTGGGGCAGCCTCTGCACACAGACCATGCGATGCGAGGTTTGGCAGAGTCAGGCCGAGGGCTGCGACTGCCCCACGCCTGTCCCTGTGCTCCCTGGGCACAGGGTGAGCCCTGCCACCCACACCTGCCCTTGGCCACCCCCTTGGCTTCCTCTGGGACCTGCTCCCCGGGGTTCAGCAGTGCTGCCGTGGGCTGACCTGTGCCGTGAGTGCCCCGGTCCCTCGTGGCACGGCTGTGGGCAGAGCCCTGCAGCCAGGCCAGCAAGGAGCCCCAGAGGCATGTGGGGCTGAGCGCTGTGAAGCCAAGGGCACGCTCACAAGCTGGGGACAAGCCCTGCCAGCAGTGCCCAGAGCCTTGCAGTGGGTGAGCAAAACAGCAGAAAAAATCAATTTGCTCTGACAGCAAAATGCCTGCCTGTGAGCTGGTTTGTGCTGGTGAAACTCTGCAGTGGGGGAGTGAAGTGCTCAGTTGCCCCACCCGCTTGCTTTGCTTGGGAGAACCCAACACTGAAGTACCCTTCACCTCCCCTTTCATTAACCTCCAAAACACACGTTGCACCTCGACTGAGGACACCACAATGGGGAGTGGACATGTGTCCTGCCCTGGCTCCAGCTGCTGAGGGACTCATCCAAAAGAAAACGGAGGGGCCAGTATTTTGAAGGAGTGAACAGGACAATGCTAGAGGCAAGTCACCATGACGTAGAGCCGAGGCGTGGCTTGATTAATTTAGCTCCCCTCCCTTAAACAGTTTATTTTGCTAATCAAGAAGGCTTTGCAGAAAACAGGTCTGGCTACAGTAACTTGCTATGGTGCTGACACAGGATGCTCACATTTGGTACAGCTCTTACTTGGTATTGCATTTTGACTGAGAACCAGAATGACACGAAAGGTCACATAGCACATAAAAACAGTGGCAAAACCTGGCCAGCTCATACCTCTGAAAACCAAACCTAAGCCATGAACCAGCATCAGGCAGACGCTTTGTCAGACAACAATTGTTTCTTGTCTCTTTGAAGTGTCACATTTTTAATCAATGAGCTGGATGAAACAATCCTAATTGACACAGAATCCAGGTCCTGACTCCAGAACTGGGCACACTGGCAGGCAGTAAATGTTACGGGAAGACTAGTCAGACACACAGACGCTGAACTGAATTCTAAAGGAAATGCTATGTTTGGGAGATCCTTCTCACCACTGCACATACTTTTCTCAGTCTATGGTGAGATGATTAGAGGCTCCTCTCACAGGTGAGAAGCCACAAACCATGTGAAGCAAAAGGTACCTCGAAACCATCACGAGATCTCTCAGCACAGCCCTTGCCCGAAGGGGATTCACAGGCCCACAACACCAAAAACACCCTTTGGCGAGACACAGGCAAGCCCCACTGGCCTAGGCAGCTGGACAGCTGAGCCATGGGCTGCAGCTCTCACACAGTAAGTTTTGTAGTAATTAGCTAAAGCAGCTTTGAGACTTTACTCCTCAAAACATCTTCAGCTATCCCAGAGGAGCAAGGAGGCAAGAAAGGTCAATCACTGCCTAAACAAGACTTGGACAGCTCTGGGCGTCCTTTCCTTCTCTTTGTGACAAATAAGGATGACCTAAGCTGGGCAAGAAACCGGTGCTGTTCCCCAGCAGACCTCAGAAATAACTGCTCTTGGACTTCTTTTTGTTTGGTAGCTATGTCCGTGTTATCTCCTTGAGAAGTCTCTAGGACACTTCAGGGGCTTCAGATAAGATTACGGGCAATTACGAAGGGAAGAAAGAGTTCATCTCTAGGTATCTCTTTGGACAAACAATCCAAGGCAAACAAGGTTTAGCAACATCTCTGGGATCACAGGGTTTCAGATCCCCGTAACACATCCTGACGCTGTAAACCCAGAACAGTTTCCTGGCAATGTCATACCTGCTCCGACCTCTGGCTCCTGCTGGCCAAGCCCGCCAGCCAACCTTTTCACGGCTGCCTACCCACGGAATGCTGTAGGGGTGATGTGCTTTCTTCACCTTTTGCCCTTTTTTTGACATGAGAGCAGCCATCAGCTGAGGGTGCCAGGTGTACTCAGGTGTGTCCCCAGCACAAGCCCTGCCTGACCCTCTGTGACCCTCGTGCCTTGCAGAACCCCAGTGCAGCCACTCACCAGCAGACCACTGGACGAGCCGAGTTCTCTGCCTGAGAGGAACCATCTCCTGCAGAGGAGCTGCTATTCCCAGCATCCCCTTTTATTTGCTTTACTGACACTACAGCCCACGCCACACACCTGGCGACACCAGGGCAAAAAATGAAAAGAAGGTAAAATTTCTGTGCCCACACAACAAGGATGAGGTTTTTCACTCCCTTCCTATTTTCCACTTAGGGAGTAAACAGGAAAACCAACCTGGCCTGGTAGCTAACTTGGGAGCACACAGTGGTTTCGCGTGTGCCTCCCCGTGATGCTCCCCACCCTCTCCTGCTGTGCCATGGTCAGCAGGACAGCGCTGGCTCCAATACCCCCCGTCCCCCAAGTTTCCCTTGGAGAAGCCAGCAGCCTGTGGCCACTCCTGAACGGGGACACCCGGAGCTGGTGCTGGGTGCGTGGGGCTGGTCTGCATCTGTGCTGATGGTGGGCAAAGCACAGGCAGGGATGTGGGCACTGCGCCACAGCCGCTCACGGGGTGGGCACTGCCACCTGCCCGTGCCACTGGGAACGCTTTCCCGCACCCTTCCCTTAGGACACTGTGCCCCAGCACGCTGGGACCTCACTCTGCCACGGCACGGGGGGCTGGGGGAGAGCTCTGGAGCTCAGGCTGGGGAGCTGGAGGACACGGGCATAGTTCAGTGTACACAGGAACAGACAGCAGGAAACGGCAAGAGAGACGAAAATAAGCAGCAGTGCCAGCAACAAATGAATCCCTAAGTGTGGCAAGTCCTCAGGCCCTAGGAGGGGCAGCAGGTCTCTGACCCACCCAGCAAGACAGCCCATGTGAAAGCAGTGAGCCCAGCAGAACGAACTCTGGTAGCAATACGATGGCTTAAGTCATGGTCACAAAGCTGGGACAACCAGGAGGGGGAAGTTTCTTCAAATACCAAATAGGAAAGTTGCATAACCACTGCCCAGATCTTTCAAGCTGGGCCTGATGTCCCCCTCCAAAATTAGGATGACTTCCCCTTGCATCAGTTTCCAGCTGAATGTGTGCCACACTGCAACCCAGGGGCTGTGGACCCCGTCCTCAGGGTGCACTGGGATGGAGGCTGTGGAAGGAGGCTGTCCACCCTGCCACAGCTCAGCAGCCTCTGGGAAGTTGCACATGCTTGAGGGACTGGAAAAGCAGCTCAAAAACCTTTGTCTGCAAGGCTAATCACAGCAGCCAGCCTGGGAGCTCCTTCAGTGAGCTCACACGCTGGTAACCAGAGGGCCAAAGCTGGGGGACACCTCCTGTGGGCACTCTGCTGCCTGACGTGAGGCTGGGCAAGGCACTGTGCTTTACCTCTCCTGGACCTCTCCTTCTCCTCACAGGCCACCTGGGATAGCAGCAGGAAAGCTTCAAGAGGCTTCGTCAACAAGGCTACAGTGAGAGTTTAGGTTTGGCTGGTTTTGATCCCCTTTCAAAAGGGACAGGGAAAAGCGAGGCAAACAGAACGGAGGCGCAGGCACGAGAGCTCACTGCGTACAAACAGGTGTTTGCCCAGTGCAAAGACATCTGTGAGAGCAATGCTGGTACCCCCAAGCAGCTGGACACAGGCTCGACTATGGAATTACAAGGCCACCCTGGTCAGTGTTGCTCATTCCCCGGCACCATTCATGTGCATGAATCACTGTCCTTCCCTTTCACTCATTAATCACTCCAAAATCAATAAAGACCACATAAGTTTTTCATGTATCAGCCATTAGTGTGACCTTGTGTCTATCTCTGTAGAGGGCATGAAATAAAAGCATTTGAGATCAAAGCAATCGGCACGAAATGTACGCAGCCCTAGAGGCGGTGGAGCCCGCTGATTTACAGCTGCTGAGCTCATACCACGGTTGTTTTGGTTCCCGAGAGCCCCGAGCAGTTACAAAGCCCTTGTTGTCCTCTAGGGACACAGCAGGCAGAAGGGGACTGCTCCGAAAGGATGTTCTTCAGGATTTATTTCCTTAAGAACAGGGACCGCTTTCTTGCCCAGGAGCAAGCGTCCACACCACACTCGGGGACGAGCAGATGCATCTCCTTCCCGGGCACTCACTCTGGGGTCACACCCAGAGCTGCTGTGTCCCCCTCCCAAGGCACCTGCCCTGCTGCCACCCTTCAGCTGAGCCCTCGGCACCCTGCTGCTGCAGAACAAACACCTCACACAGCAAAACCTGCTGGAGAACCACCATCCCTGGCAACGGGGACCAGAAGGACCAAAGTCATTCACCAGGAATGGGGCACGGTAAACCCAGCCTGCTGCTTGCACCACAGGTTGAAGCCCCCTCGAGCTGATAAGGCAACCACAGGAGCCAGACCCCCTACCTGTTTTATGAATGCATTTATTTCTTTTGGGACTAAGACACCAAGAGCCGGGCAGTGCTGCTGGCCAATTACCATCACTACTGACCACTCCTGCATCCAGCTTGCTGGGTCAGGCCTGCTCTCGCTTTCATAGGGGCAGGCAAAAGGCCAGTGAACCAGGAAACCACAGTGCTCAGAGATGCCTCTGGGGCACAGTGACAGGTCAGCCAGGTCCACGAAACCCAAACGCCTTCCGAATGCCGTGTGGCAGAGGCAGATATGCTGCTGTCCCACATGACCCACTGATGAGTCCACACCAAACCCCTCATCAGCCCGTCACAGCCCTCCTAATTACCTCTGGCTAATGCTGCAGCACAGGCCACAGAAATATTTGCCCAAGGAAAAAAAGTGGTTTACTTTGCAGAAAAAAAAAAAGGATCTTTGAGCTAAGGGCGGACGTATGAGGGTGGGTTAGGAGACTGCAATGTGAAGCTCCTGTAACAGCAGGAGACACACAGCTTGGACCTAAACAGTTGCAAGACTTCCCAAAGCCTGAAATCAGAAACAACCATGCCTACTGGAGACAGCCTTCAATCACAGACAGTTTGGGTTTTAATTTAAAATCACCTCCTGTTCACACTTCCCCAGCTTTGCGTGCAGGGGCCGCACCAGGTCCCAGCTATCCAAAGCCTCTCTCACGAATGCCGTGGTCCTGGCAGAGGCACAGGGGCCAGCTGGGCCCCGTGGGCTGGGTTTCATCCACCATTCAGCCACTCTCCCTACAGCATTGGAATCTAGCTGCCTGGCACAGTCAAACCACCCTTCACTGCATCCCAGGCACCCAGCGGGCACCCAGCCTTCGTGCCCTCCCTGTCAGGTGAGGCATCTCCTCCCTGTGCTCCCTCCCTGCGTGCCCACCTGGCACCGGCGGGTGTTTTTGCTGGAAACACAGCGGCACAGCCTTGCCACACCAGGACAGCTGTGCCCAGGCTGTGCCCAGGCGCTGCTCTCATCACTCAGTCTGTCCTGGCTGCTTCTCCCCGGTGACGCCCAGCCCTTCTTGTTCCTCCAAGCAGTGACTGCTTTCCAGGGCAGTGGTGGCGGTCCTCGCTCTGTGTCAGGCTGACACATCGTGTGCCACCCACAGGCACTGCCCCTTGGGCTTTGCCTGGAGCATCTCCCCTTCCACAGCGTGGGGAAGACAGACACAGGCTGCTGATCCCAGCTGCCATTCCCGGGGCAGTCCTGCAGTTCAGGTTTGCTGCACACAGGCAGCCTGTGGCGGATTTGGTGCTCAATGGCACACACCTCTCTGGCTCAGCAAGCCAACAGCCCTGCCCCACTGCTTTGTGCTGCTCTCCCTTCAGCAAGAACTCCCTCTAAGCCTTCAGTGGCCTGAAGCTCATGTTCCAACAGCCCCTGTGGCACCGTGATGGGTTTCTGGGGGTTTTTGGTGCTTGATAGGCATCAGCTCACAGAAGTAAACATAGCCAAGTTGCACTAGCAAAAATTCCCCAAAGATTATATAGGGGATTTTATTCAAGGGTGATTCTGGTTTAATCTTGCAGCTGGGCTTGCTACAAACCTTTGGACTAGAGCACGTCCAAGTAAGTCCACCTGCCTGGCTGACTACATTAGGATATTGTTATAAAAAATGTCACTTTGACATTTATAATAAAACACGCAAGTTGAATGCTGAAGGATGGCACAGGGCCAGTGCTGGGCAGCCATGGGGGAGGACAAGCTTCCCCTGCCTGTGCCAGAGCAGGTCACCCTGGGCCAGGCAGCCCCTGCCTCCTCTGCTGGCACACAGGTGTGGTGGCACTGGAGGGGAGGATGTGGCCGAGGACACGAGCAGGGATTGCTCTGCCCACGCTGACACGCTCCAGCGTGGCCACGACAGGCACAAGCACAGCCCGTGGTGCTGCAGCCAGGCTCCTGCCCTGTCCCGGCAACAAGCACAGCACCTACAGCAACACGAACCAAATGAGGAAAGGGGGCTTGTGTTTTCCTCCCTCATGCTGCTTTTTGCTCTTTTCCTCCGCCTTTTGAAATTGCGGATGAGAAGAGTAAATATTGGAAGGCTATCCTTTGTATCTCATGATCAGATCACAAGCTAGCATGTGACTCGGGAGGGAAAACAAGTCTTTCCAGCAGATGTCAAGGCAGCGAGCCGGCTCTGCTGACTGCTGTACCTTGCTGTCTGCAACCAAAGTCAATTCCTGGTGCATCCTCGAGGTACAGAACCTCATGATTCATCAGGGTTTTATTCTAATTAAAGAAAACCCAGATGACTTAGATTTTGGCTTTGCCTATTTAGCAACTCCGAATGCAATGTGTATGTAAGGATAACCAGCAGCCCTCGGCCACTGTTTTGTAAACAGGCTCCAGCTCGGGAAGAGCAAGAGCAGTTTGGAGCCACCCTGTAAGTCATGTGCTGGGGGACTTAGCAAAAACCTCCCACCGGGCAAAGGGACAGGTCCAGCGGGAGCCTGTCAGGTGTGACAGCCTGCAGAACGGGCTGGGATGGGCTCTGAAGGCTGGCTGGGCACCGGGAAGCAGTTGCTCTACGGGAGCAGGGAAGCATCTCTCCGTGAGGGACGGGGTCTGGCGGTACCTGAGCTCGCTACCCTCCCTCTCACAGCACACGGGGGTTTGCCCACTCCCCGGAGCCGGGGGGCCGGGGGCCCGTCCCCACAGGAGCACCAGGGCCGGTACCGCATCCCGTCACATGATGGGTCAGCAGCCCGTGGGAAGTCAAAGGCTGAAAGCTTAAAAAAAAACAAGCTACTTTCGCCAATTCCTTCCCCACAGGAAATAAGAATTGGAGCTGAGCTTTAGCAATTTGGGTTTGACCAGACTTATCTCGCCTGGGGCCCGGGGTGGGTTTGTCTCGCCGAGCTCCTGACCGAGCATCCAGCCACAAAACCCAGCGGGGAAAGGACTAGGAGAAGGGCAGGAAAGGTAGAGACAGGCAGGTGACGAGCAAAGGGGGTGGCTGTAGCTCTCCTGGAGCCCCACATCGGGACGGCTCTGCCCGGAGAGGAAAGTGTCTGACGGACCTTCCCGTCCCCATGAGGCTGCCGCAAAGAGCCGGCACACCAGATATTCCCACGGTCGCTGTCCTGCCCCGGCTCAGCCAGAAAAGCTGCTCCCAGTGCATGGGACCGGACAGTGGAACAAGGAAAGGCTTTTGCCCTTCCTTTGCCCAGGCTCCATGGACAATCAGAAGCTATTTTTAACCTGGCTCTTTCTTTTCCCCTGCAGAGGCGCTTGAATGGCTTTCCCCTCGCACACGGAAGCACAGGGAGCACAGACGTCGTCCCTCATTGTGATGGGAAAGGTTATCGGGTACGAAACAAAAGTGAAATCATCCGCTGGCATTCCTGGGACCAAAATAGCTGCCTGCTTCCAGCACTGACGTTATCACAGAGGAAGGAAGGCTCCGGATACAGGCTGTCCTGCTCCAGGGCTCACGTACCGACCCCGCAGCGAGCCAGCACCAGGGCTGGCTAGGAGCAGAAGCAAAATGAGGCACCCTTGCCACAGCAAATTAAAGATAACTTAGTGCATGAGGTCCCAAAGCTGCCATCACTGCCGAGCAGCCACAGAGCCTCACACGAGCATCACTCAGCCACGGCCCAGCAGAGAAGCTCATCTGCCTCATGTTAATGTCCGGGGCTAGAGCCCTGCCGGGGACAGCACGGGGCGGGGAGAGCTGTGGCAGATGGGCACTCCTAACAGGGCACTCTGCGGGCCCTGCTGCCGGCAGCCTGGGGGCTGTGCTGCCCTGCCTGCCCCTGCCTGCGGAACTGGCTCTGCACAGCGACACGGTCAGAAAAGGCAAGGCTCAGCTATCTGTTCACTAAAAGCATCTTTGCTGTTGCACTTATCTGGGCTTTTTTGTTATTGTTTTTTCCTCTTGCACAGATAGATTAAATCCAAGAACCGGCACAGCCACAAAGCCAAGCGTATCTCTCGACAGAGGCGCTTAGGTGTTTCTCAACTGAGACTTGTCACAACACAGTGGCTTTCTGAAAGCAGAGGTTGCTGTCAGCCCACAGGGCTCCAGCATGGGGCTGCCCAGCGTCATCCTGAGCCAGCAGCACGTCCCTGTCCGACTGCACGGCTGCCCCTGTCCCCTCCTTGCCTCCTGCCTTTTCGCAGCCACTCCCATCAGGACGTCTGCAAGAAATGCCGGGAAAGCACCCAGGGCCGGGGGAACCCTGCTGCCACTGCTTCCAGGAATCTCCTGCCCCTCATGCTCCAGGAAACACAACCGGCTGGGAAGTCCTCGTTTCGACCTCTCTGCTCAAGGCAGGACTGTGCAGGCACGGCCCCAGGCTGGCCCATTTCTAGCAGCACTCAGTGGAGGGGAGCTGGAAGGGAGGATTGCAGGGAGGCACCAACACCGGCTGCTGCTCCCAGTCCTTCTCACCATCTGCAGCTGAGCCAAAAGCCTGGGAAAGGGCTGCAGGGGCAGGCCAGGAGGGCTCTGGGCAGATGAAGAAGGCAGGGACACCCAAGAGATCATGCAGAGCAGAGATGGGAGTGGCTGACAGGTGGCACGCTGGAGGTATGGCATCGGCCAGGATGTGGGGAGAGCAGGTTTTGGGGAACCCAAATGTGCTGAGCAGCCTTCTGTGAAGCCCTTGGGATTTCCAGCCTGGAAGAGCAGCTCATGTACTGGGCATCGGGGCTAAGAGGTAAACCTCCTCCAAAGCTTCAGAGCTGAAATACCCTCCGTGTGAGAGCACTGTCAGGAGCAAGGGGTGAGTTATGGCACTGCTGAAGCTGAGAACCAAGGAACATGAAAGCTAGGGGTAAATTTTACTTCCCTGAACACACAGTAGAACATTTACCGAAATTGTCCAAGGCGTTTTCCCAATAAGCTGAGCAGTCCACTGCCTGCCAAACCCAGATCCTTCTCAGAGATTTAAGACTCTTCCTCATTTGAATTGCAGTAATGAACTAATACTTTGAGTGCCTCCAGCTGCCAGCAGCTGCCTTAGACTTAATTGCACCCGGGAGCCTTTCCCAGGAGCTGCAGAACCATCCAGCCCAGCCCAGGCAGCTGGAGCAGCCCACGACACTGCAGATGCTGGTTCATGCAGGTCGGGAAAGCGAGCCAGCGCTGCCCGTGCAGGCTCTGGCAGGGGTGGCAGAGCCGCCAGCGCGGGCTCCAGAGCGGCTTTCCTGGCTTTGTTGATGGGTAAAGCTTTATCACTGTTAAAACACCGTTTGTTGCTGTACCTTTCCCTCCCCCCCCCACCCCCCCTTCTTAAATGTCAACTTGAAAAGAAAAATTCGGGAAAGGTCACTTACCTGAGAGGCTGGCACAGCTCCAGTCACTTGGATAAACACGTGTAGGGTCAGCTGCTTCGAGAGGGGATTTTAAACCAGCTATTTACCTGGCTGAACAAGCATTGTGTTTCCGCAGAAGGGCGAGACCTTATGTACCTTGCAGGAGGCAATCAATCTCCTCAGCACCCATCCACTGCTGCTGGGATCGTTAACTGTTTGGGACACCCAGGTGGAGGAGATGCTTAGCTCAGGATGCCCAATTTCCTATTTAAGGGGCCATGAGCACCCACAAAACCCCCAGGCTTACCCTGAAGGAACTGGGACACTGCTAGCCTGACACTATGGAGAGCTACTCAGCAGCAGCCTCACTGGACCCCTTCCTCAGGTGGAACCTGCTGGGGCTGCTCTGCACACCTGCATGGCATGGGGCTGGTCACCCTTGGTTCTTCAGGCTAGCTGAGCCATTAATTCTGGGCTGGAAGCAAAGTGCAGAGGCCCCATTAGTGAGGAGCAGCCTTATCCGTACACGGGTGCACGCAGAGCCGTCGGAGCAAGGTGCACTGGGTCCTGCTCTTAGGGCAGCACGAGCACAGACCTAGTGCTCCCTTCCCTCCTGCTTCCCCAGGTGGTAAAAAAGGATAGCAGCAACATCCCTGAAAACTACAGCTCCGTCAGAAAAACCCCCAGCTACCCAAAGGCACAGGTGGCAAGGGGCTGCTTTTGCAATGCAGTCAGCAGGTGTGCTGATAAGGAGCACAGCCCCGTGATGCCCTTTATCTACTGCCTCTGCACTTCATCTCAGCAGGTACTTTTGCCTCTCACCTGTCGAGTTTCTATCCCACTGCTGAATGTGCTGACTGCAGCCAAGTCAAGGATTTGACTAAAATAATAAACCACTTGTCTTCCTGTCCCAGCCTTCCCTATGGCTTCTCAACAAGGGAAATTTCAGAATTCTGTTGAACAAAATCCATTTACTTTTGCCCTTGTTTATAAGCAGCATGATATTTATTACTTGCTCAGAGTGCTCCAGAGCTCAGTAGTCCCTAAACCACCACTCCACCAGCTAGACGAGTCTGCTGCATTCTGGGTTTCCAAACCACCACCAGCTGAACACGCTTGGATGATCAAGGCTCTGCCTGAGAGGGGCACTATCTCCATCCCCTCAGCATCCTCTCACCGCTCAGCATCCTTCCTGCACCCAACGCTTCTGCGAGGGCCTGCATGAGACCATCACCTCCATGAGCTGGGAAAGCTGGAGTCACTCCAGAGGACTGGCACCCAGCCCGCAGCAGGCAGGGAATGGCTTTGCAAGTGCCTGCTTCATGGTGAACCCTTGTGGCCACGCTTGCTGAGCAAGTTCCCGGCAGCAGCCCCGCTTTCAGCGGGGAGGACAGTGTGCTCCTGCCAGACCTTCAGCAGCCCCGGCTCATTCTCCAGAGAGATCAAGCCACGCTGCATGCCGGGCCAGACCAAGGGATTTGGCATAAGAACTCTTCCCACAGCACAACAGGCACTCGCTGCCTGTGATCAAGTTTAGCTCAGCTGACAGTGCTTAGTCCCAAATAAAAGCTGAGCACGCAGCCTTGCTCGGGACAACTCCTAGGCTGCGGGCACCTGAAGGCTTATGTTGACCCTGTAAGGAAACCAGTGGCAGCCGGGGACCCCACGCCAGCCCCATCCCAAACACCCAGCGCTGCTGGAACCTAACAGCTCATTCCTGCATGCAGCACTCAGCTCCGTGGCTCTGGCAGCCGCGCCAAGGGGACGCGGCCACAGCCGCGCAAGGTCAACGGCGTGAGGGCTCTGCTCAGTGGGAAACCACCACCACGAGGCTTTCAGAAGTTCAGCTAGACAGAAGAACTGTCAGCAGTGGGAAAAGGGCAGCTGCTGGTCCTGCCAGTAAAAGCAAAAAAAAAAGGAGAAATCAGCCCACCACGGCTTCCGATCGGATGTGACAGCGCTGTCTGAGGTCCTCAGCAAACCAAGCCTGTGTTGCAAGCGCAGCAGGAGACCCAGGAGCTCCCGAGTGAGGGGAAGTGGAGAGCTCCAGGGGTGCGAGGCGGGGAGCCACCTAAAGCACTCCTGAACCTGCAGTACCCCGCAGCCAGCTCTCCGCGCCTGCTCACACACACCTTGGGAAGCAGCCCAGGTCCTGGTTACGCGTGTGCCACAGCCCTGTCAGTGCTCGTGTCCCGTCCTGGCAGCCTTCCCCGAGCAAGGGGTGGGTTTTTCCAAGAAAACCAGAGACAGATTGTTCCGTATAGCCGGGGAAACTAAGAGCCTCTAGCATCCCTGTGCTGGCCAGGGAAGATGGCTGCAGGCAGCCTGTTCCCAAACAGAGCAAAGCGTTCCCACCAGGCCCCCCACGCCCTTGGAATAATTCAGTTTTTGTGGAATCCAGTCACTTTAAAAAAAAAGGCAAAAGCAACACAGAAAACCCTTCCCCAGGCTCGTAGCAATATTTTGTCTGTAAATAATCTAGAGAGCAAGGTCACATTCCCAAGTGAGCACAGCGTGGGGAGGGTGGGCGGGGGGCAGAGGGGGATGCGGAACAGGGAATGCACAACCCCCTGCCCCAGGCACAGCCAGGCTGGGGACCAGGGGAGAGCAGGAAAAAGGGGTGGGGGGAGGAGGCAGAGCGGAAAGGGGCTCTGGGGGTAAGAGGCAGGATGATTCCACCTTTCTTTCACCAGCTGTCCCTGAAGCAGGGCCAAACGCCACCTCCATGCTCCCACACTTCAGCACATCCCGGAGCTGGCAGGACGGCGCGTGGCACAGAGCCAAGCGGGGCTCGGCCGGGACGGTGGCAGCACCCCACGAGCAGCCCTGCTCACCGGGGAGCACCCTGCACCGCCGGTGCCTTGCTGCGGGCTGGAACCGTGAGCAGTCCCGGGGAAGCTGTGGCTGTCCTGCCCCAGCGCTCCCACTCCCGGGGAAGCTGTGGCTGTCCTGCCCCAGCACTCCCACTCCCGGGGAAGCTGTGGCTGTCCTGCCCCAGCGCTCCCACTCCCGGGGAAGCTGTGGCTGTCCTGCCCCGGCGCTCCCACTCCCGGGGAAGCTGTGGCTGTCCTGCCCTGGCGCTCCCACTCCCGGGGAAGCTGTGGCTGTCCTGCCCCAGCGCTCCCACTCCCGGGGAAGCTGTGGCTGTCCTGCCCCGGCGCTCCCTGCAGGGCTGGCACTGATGTGCCAACTCCAGCACCACCGGCACCCGCTGAGTTTGTGCCAAGGGCACGGAAGTCCAGGCTTTTCTGGACTGCTGCTGGAGCGGGCTCTCGGTGGCAGCTCCGGCACGGCCACCAGCGCTGCCCACGGCTGCTGGCCGGGCCCCAGCACCCAGCTTCGCCCTGCCGAGGGGCAGCTCCCCGCGAGGACGGGCACGTGGCTCTCGCCCGGCGGTGCCAGCTCGGGCGGTCCAAAGCCCTTTGCCAGCCGTGCGGGAAGGGGAGCCGGGGCGCTCTGGAAACCACCCACGGCCCGGGTGGAGCACGGAGCAGATGGCAGAACAAACAGCGCCGGGATTTCTGTTTCACATAATCTTTTGCCCCGCTCACTCCCACGCTTAACCTTTTCTTCCCATGGAGGAGGCCTTCGCTTGGAAAAAGCCACCAGGAAACCTGGAAGGGTTTCAGAGTGGCAGGTGTTCTGCTCTGAACATCACCAAGGACAATACACAAGACCTCAAGAGGACTTTTCTTTAAAAACAGACACAGGCAAGATTTGTGCTGTTTTGTGCCTTTTTCGAGAGTTAATGAGTAACTAATTTTTTTTCCTTTTTCTAGATGAGGAGAAGGGTGATACTGCTCTGGCAGAGAGCTGCCTACAGGACTGGCAGTGAGAACACTGAAGGATGGCAGGTTCTTCATGCCACAGCTGTGAGTGACCTCTGCTGAGCAGCAGCCCTGGCAGGAGGGGTGCCCAGGCTGGGACTGCCAGTCAGGCACTGCAGGTCTGCGTTCTTCAGGGCACGTAGGCGTTTGGGGGAAAAAAAGGAAAGAAAAAGGGGGAAATATTTAAATCTTGCACATTTTATAGACTACTCAGAGCCAGAGAGCTCAGGGGTTTCTGTGGAGTTTTGGGATGGAAACCACCTACTGACTGGCTGGCTGCAGGTCAAGGCTTCCACAGGAGGCAGTGGCTGTGGCACAGCCCCACACCCCTGCCACAGGGACACTGTCCCAGCCCGTCGCAGCCCGGAGGTGCCACTTGGCAGGGGGCTGTGCGAGGGCCCAGCACGGCCCAGGCAGAAATGCAGCCCCTCCTCGGCAGCGCCGGCACCTGCCTGGAAACGCCACCAATCCAGCTTGGGTATGAAATGCTCAGGGAACCTCATCACTTGTAGGCTCCCAGCATAATTAGGTTCCCCATTCAAATCTCTGCTGGATACCAGGAAACAAGCGTCTGCCTTGCCTGTCAAGCACCATCAGCTCCCAGCTGCCACTGATCACGCCAGCACCGCTTTACGGGGTTATTTTACACACAGCTGGTGGAATTTGTTCTCGCTCATGCATCGTTACCATTAGAGCCACCCAGCCACCACCCACCCCGCACAGCACCCGCACGGCCCCTCCTTCGCGGGCCCGTGCTGGGCACCAGGAGGAGCCGTGCCCGTGCTGCCAGGGCAGGACAGCACCGGGTGCATCCCAGCAGGGCCGTGCTTCAGCAGGCGGGCTGCTGGAGCCTCTGGGAACACATCCTCTGTCTGAGCAGAGGGGGAAGCCCCGGGCTGGCAGGGGCACGAAGCAGCCACGTCCAGCCAGAGGAGCAGGAGGGTCCAGCCTGCGTGCCCGGAGGCTGGGTGATGAGAGCTTCTGCTGGCAGTTCCCAGAGGGAGAGGAGTTAACACTCTGTCCTCACCAGAGCCGCATGGCTCTGCCTGCCGTTTAGGAGTTCCCAATGAGCTCATCCTAAAGCTTCATAATTAATGTTTCAAAATTAATTACAACAGCCTGGGATTCTCCTAAAGACAATAATAGCTACAAGGAAGAAGCCAACCAGCCATTAGCTAGCACACTACAAACAGTGCTCTCTCCCCAGGCTTTGAAGAAGCCAAGTGGTTTTGCCCTTTTACTATTATGCATTGCAAATTAAAAGTGCCAGCAAGAACTCCTGGCTTTGGTGTCAGGCTGCAGAGCTCCAGCTGCCATGTCCAGTCCCCCCGAGGGGCAGTGCAGCACAGAAATCTCTCCTGTGCTTACACTGAACCAGGCCATCCTTCCCCACACACCCTCTTAAGGGTATAAGCCACATTTGATAACAAAAAAAGACAGTCCCAGCTGCTGTAAGCAGGGTGTGGGGCTCCTGCTGTTACTCACCGTGTGCTGAGCTGTTCAGACACAAACAAAAGAGCAGGTTGGGTCAAACACAAGAACTCCCTCAAGTGAACTGTAGTCACAGGTCGGAATCGCTAAAGGGATTAAATCCAGGAAGCACAAACTTCCAGAAAGCTCTGTGCACAGAGGCCTTCCCAACGCCCTGCACTGCAGTCTCTTACTACAGACCACCACGGATTCACTCATCCCCACGGCCCCCACTGAATTAAAGCACTCATTTTAACAGGCTTAATTCTTAACTCAAAGAAATGTGCGACATACACCAGCTTGGGTGAACATCCAGAAACCACGAGATTGCCAGTGGGCAGGTATCGGTTCCAGTGCCAGAAACAGCCTGTTTGAAGAGAGACTCCTCTGACAAGGAAAGCCAGGTCCTCTCTTCCACCTCTCATTTGAATTAAACAAATAGACCAAGCCCAGGCAGAGAAAAAATCCAACAAAATGATCTCGTTAGTTCAGCACGGAGTTGATTTTTAGACTTCCTGCAGTTGACTTCAAGCAAATCAGGATCTTATGTTTTTATTTTTAACTCTGTTCTCATTTAAAAACTTCAGTTAGTGACAGGATAATTGTTAACAGTTTGAAGATAACATTTAAAAGCGTTCCTAATAATGGCAGCATTTAAGAAGTAATTACACTGACACTTTTTAAACCTGAAAGCAAGTAATTTCCCAGCTGTGCCTGCTCTCCCCACACAGCATTCTGTCCTGGCAAGGACAGCCCAGCTCGAGTCTGGTACGGAAAGCAGCCGGAGAAACAGAAGTGAAACCCAGAAGTTTGTTTTCATTATCTCAACAGAATGAGCACAAGAAGTGAAATTATGTGAATAAATGCTATGCACTTGACCTTTTTTCTTTCCAGTGATTCTCTGGGGGTTTTTTGGCTGTCCAATTGCTAAGTCATTTGTAACAGGGCTCTCCTGTCCTACCCAGGCTCGGGTACCACCCTGCAGGTCAGTGTGCATGGGCAGAAAAGGACACAGCACCAGCACCAATTCCTCCAGTGAGACACGCCAGCCCAGATTTTTTGCATACCGAAGCAAAGCAGCTCACCAACTGCCATATAACACCATCCTGCAGCTCATGTTTTCTGAGCTCTCACAGTGCCTCACTTTTTCCAAGTCAAAAAGAAACCCGCTGGCCAGTTCAGCGCTCTCAAGCAGCCTGATGAGTAAACTGCTTTTTCCTTTAGTGAGCAGCTGGGCTGCTGCAACAGCACTGCAACCTTGGCCCCTGGTTACAAAGGATGCCCCTTCAGAAGGGAACTGGGCAGGGAACAGGTGCAGAGCCAGCAGATGACGCTGGCAGCCCCAGTGAGGCCAGTGCGAGCACCCCTATAAACTGGGAGCAGCCCCCTCCCCACTGGGACCAGTGCGAGCACCCCTATAAACTGGGAGCAGCCCCCTCCCCACTGGGACCAGTGCGAGCACCCCTATAAACTGGGAGCAGCCCCCTCCCCACTGGGACCAGTGCGAGCCTACTCCCCTTCTGCATTTAAAGGAAGGAACAGCAGCATCTTGCTTCCCTTTTCTGAGGCAAAAAAAGCAGATGAGCAGCAGTTTTCAATTGAAAAATACATTACTTCATTGAGATAAACTGTCAGGCTGAAACTGAAATGGACATTTTTTAAAAAATCACAAGTCATGCAAATGTGAGTTAGTCTGAGCTGCCCTGAAATCAATGGGGCTTCAACGATTTAAGTTCTGCTCTTCAATCCTGCATTCCCACATCAGCAGAGAGCAGCCTGGGGAGCATGGCTCTGGCTAGGACAGGCACTTACCCCCTTGTGCCAGGGTCCAGCAGCCTGGGCTGTGCCCCCTGCTCTCAGGGGACCGAGCACAGGCTCCCAGCAGAGACCAGAGCAGCCTGGCTCCAGGCAGTATTGCCACTCACTGCAGAGCTGCCTTGCAGCCTCCTGACTCAGCCTTGCAGCTTTCTTGGCTCTCAGAAAGCCCACTCCCAGCTTCTCCCAGGCCAAAAGAGTGGCAGATGCTCTTCAAGCTGCACTTTGAAAAGGGTCAGGTTTACACCAAAAGCTGATGTGACTTTGTTAAAGGACACTTCCAGGCTGGGTTTGTTGGGGTTTTTTTTTACTTTTCCAGAGCACACAGTAAAAGCCAGCATAATATCCTCTCTGCTATTGTTTTTGTGGGGCCTGCCAGATCAGATTACACTGAAAATCAAGATACAGATATTTTATCTTTGTTCTGTTTGGCATGGGAGAGACATTTGACCTCTGTTTAGAGCATTTCTTGCCCTGTCGTTTCCCATGCTTTTCATCACATATCCCCCCAAGCACCCCACGTTTTAGAAACCACTTTCACTTCCCAGGACCAACCAGCTCGCTCCTGCTGCAGACAGAGTTTCAGGCACTGCAGCCTCCTGGATGACTGGAGGCAGATGCCCAGAGCATTCAGCTGCCACACGCAGGCACCATCCCTGTAGGAACTCGAGAGAGGAACTGAGCACAGCCCTGCACCGTGGACTCGGGATCCTTTTGCAGAGAGGAGGCAAGCCGGAGTTTAGAGAACTGGAAGTTGGAGAACAAGCAGACGTTTATTCAGAGCCAGCAGCATGAGGGGGAGGACCACCAGCTCCTTCCTGCCTCCGCGGGACTTACCGTCCCTGAATGTCCCTTTTTGTCCTTCTCCCACATCTGTGGCCAGCCAGCACAATGCTGCTGTGTCCAGCGCGAGGCCGTGGCCGCCGCACGCCCGCCCCGGCGCCCAGTGGCCAGCGGAAGGAGAAGCGGGGTGGCCACTGCCAGCCACGGCGATGCTGACCTGGCTGCCAGGCTGAGCTTTCCCAAGAGGAAGTCGGCTGCCCACCGGGTGCTCTCCCACCACGGGGGACCCTCTCAAAGGGCAGAGTCGTGGGCCCACGGGCAGCCAGGGGGGAGGCTGAGGAATGGACTTGCAGCATTTAACAGGCACCAGAGCCCCCAGCTTGGAGACAGGGGCACGAGACCACCTTTTAAAAGAGTAAAGCCCAACACCCTCAAAGATTACAGCTGCTCAGTATGACTAACCCAAGAAGGTTGAACTCCACCAACCCATTGCACAGTTGTCATCATAACACGTATCAGAAACTCCAGTTTCAGTAAAAAAGCATGCATGTGTGAGAGAGAGGCAGCAGCAAGTCTTGGCAGAGCAGAAACAAGAGCTGTGTCACTCTCTACAAGCAGGAGCAGCTCTCGGAGGAGCCTGACTGCACCCAGTTGTGTTAGTGAACTTTGGAAAGCTTTGGCCTACAAAACCACCAGGGTGTTTCCAGTCATGGCAGCGAAGATGGACCTTTTGGATGGGATTTTCCCCTTAGCTCTGGTTTGGACCGCAGGACTGCATCGAAGGCTGGTATCAAACTGCTCTGGTGCTGCACAAGTCCTCGTCTCAGGTCCCAGCACCAGCAATACAGTGAGTACAGACTGATGCACCCAGGTAACCACCGAAACACCCGCTGAGCACCAGCACCCATCCGAGCTAATAATCAGAAAGGTTTTTTAAAATAAAAATACTCAACATTTATTCACTTTTGAAGTCACTATAGTAAAATTGTACACGTTGTGAGTAACCCAAGAACATTATTAAAAAGCTACCAAAACATAAGGCAATTTGTACAACTATTGAAAGAAATACACAGCATTTTGAAAACAGAGTGAAATATTACTCAAACAAGACAATGCTTGATACGCACTAGAGTGACAAGAACCAGCATTAAGTTTTAAACAAAAATAAAGATGTCATGGCTACAAGTATTATACAGTGATAAATACTTCAAAAATATATTAAGATATATGGAAATTCTCACTTCGTAAGGGGAATCCAGAGAGATTCCAGCCTCCACTGGATTTCAATATACCAATTAAGGTTTAATATTTAAATTCTTTTCCTTTCAGTAGGAACCAGTACTGCAGCCATTACTGTCCTGTATCAATACTTACCTTCCTGTAGTGTAATGAAATCAGCCTTATGTTACATCAAGCCCTAATGCCTCTTGCATCACAGGCACCAATTGCTCTGAATCAACAAATGAGTTGCCTTTCGAGTACAAGTGCTGTGCACCACGTCTGAAGCCATAAACCACGTTAGATCACAGCCAGTGATCTCCCACTTTACAGCACTAATGAACGCGGGTTCCCAGACTTGCCTCCACGTAAACGAGACGTCTTGAGCAGGGGGTTTAGTAGCAAGCCCACCATAATGTTTTCCTAGCACAACATCAAGCACTCAGAAGTCACAGTACATGAACCATGCTAAAGTTTAGGTTACACCTTCAAAAAAATAAAGTCCAGGGGATGTTTGGAGACAACGTGTTTTGAACGTGCACAAACAGTGCTTTAGTACACATTTGTTTGTGCCGTTACCGGGTAGCGAGTGAAGTAGTTTATAGCCAAGGGTTTGGTGAGGCAGTTTTCTGAGCCAGTTTAAAAATATAGGCTTCTTCTTAGAGGGTCTGTTCTATAGAAAATAAAGTGAAATCTGGTAAATTGTCAGTTTTGAGAGTACTTTCCCGTGGCCAAGATCCGTTCGTGGGCCTACCGCACCAGGAGGAAAGCCAATCCCGCCATGCCGATGCCCGCCGCGGCTGCCATGATGGCGTTGCCGATGGTGCTGCTCTGCTCGGCCGCCTCGGAGCCGTGCCTGCCGAAGAAGCGACAGAAGCCATCCTGCAACAGCGAGAGAAAGGACATTTCAGCTGCTTAGCTTGCAATCAGCCGGATTTCTTTAACGAGCCTTTGAGCACGGTTTCATCCTCCCAGCTCAGCCTCTGTCAGCTGCAGAAGTCTCTGTTTCAATCATGAAAGTCTCAGCCTTTCATGAAAGTCTAAGCCTTGGGCACAAGGCAAAAACATTTTGTGAGCGCCTTTGCACAAGGACACTGAAAGGAACAGCTACCGGTGTTTGTACACTTTGCTCAACAGACAACCGGAGACTTCCTACTGAGATGCTCGGTGTGTCATTACATATTTTTGCCCTTTTAGGCAAGTTTCTGATGGAAGTTGCCAGCATTGTTCCTCCTCATTTAAGTTTCAGAAAGCATCTAAAACACAGGATATGGAAATTTCCACTTTTAAGACAGGAGCCCACAGGCAGTCCCATCTCAATGGATGTGGGACTGATTACACACTCTCTTGGAAGGGCCGGGTGGACGCTGCTCAGAGCTGACCTATGACAGAGCAAAGCTGGCAGCTGCTCTCCCAGATCATTGTGATAATCAGAAGTGGCAGCAATACAACTCCAGATGGTCGTGTTTGAACTCTGCTCTGCAGATGTCTATGTAAACAAGTTATACTCCTAATTTCTTCCGGAACTTTGTTCTTTACACTTTAATTTGTGCGAGCAGGCCATCTGATTTTGCCCATTTTGCCAAGTGACAGTGCAGCCAACCACCACACTGTTCTGAGCGGTCAGAAGGACCAGTGACCACTGGAAAACCAACTTCATTTTGGTCTCTGGAAAAGTCAACGAAACCAGTAGCTACTTCCCCTCCCTTCTGTTTTTAGTACTTATTTGTACTGACATCAAGTATTCCACTAGGACTGGAAATAGGAAACGAGCAGTTCTGTGGGATAGCTGACATTTTGTTCAGAAACGCAGGCAGAGCTGCACTGACGCCTTCAAAGCCGTACCTTCAAGCGTGCATCTCGAGGGGCAAAGAGCCCACACCTTCCCCAGCCCGACCTGACCGGCTTCGGGACAGGCAGGAACAAGAGCCGCGGGTCTGGAGGGTGGGTGCCTTAGCGCACAGGTGTTCTTAACTACAGGCACAGGTTTGTGCTCACACCTGGGAGAGGACCTGTGCCAGCCTGCTCGCCGAAATGCGCAGAGGCTGTGGATCCGAGGGGAAGGCAAACCTCGCTCCCTCACCCAGCAGCATCACTCCTGCGGTCTCAGGAGGCCGCATCCGAACGGGGCCGTGCGCGGGCACCCGGAGGGATCTGGGCGCCCGCACGCACCCCAGTGGTCCAGCGCCCACCCACC
>VXAZ01002106.1:1009476-1033137 GCA_013399875.1 Gymnorhina tibicen | reverse complement strand
CCCGGGCGCTCCCCTCCTCCGGGGCGGGGCCAAGCCGGGGCGGGCGCGTTCCCATCGGGAAGGGGTCCGCCCGCATCCCTGGAAAGACATCTGCGGCGCATTGCTGCGGGCCTCCCTGGGCAGCCGAGGGAGGCGTTCAGTTATCGGGTGCTGGCTCCCAAGTACTTGTTTTAATTCCTTTTGGGTTTTGTTTCTGTCCCACATTAGTGGCCCGCCCGAACCTGTATTCTTTGCATCGAAGGAGATGTAGGTTTTCCAGGGCCACGGGGTGAGTGCACTGTGTATTTACCCAGCAAATGCAGTGGCGTTTGCTTTTTGGTGAGCACACAGGCAGAATTTGGGACCGGGCTCCGGGCACCGGGCACGCCCTCACCTCTCGTCCCACAGCCGGCTCAAGGTGCCCAACGCGGCGGCACAGGACTGCTTGCCTTCACTCCATCTGTCTGGAGATACAGCTGTCTCCATTTTACATCCCCGTTAGAAAATCTAAAAATAGGCGGTTGGAATCAATGCTGTTGCAATTTCTCAGATCACTATCAAGAATTGGCCTGATCCCTTAGAGTCCCTCCTAAGGCAAACTTTAGTTCTACATCCCCCTATTTGGCTTTTGTTTTGTTTTGAAGCAGGGAAATACAGTCTGTTTACGTGCTGGAGCAGTAGCTGGAATGAGATCTTTACTTTTCACAAGAGCTTTACACACATGCTTTTAAAACTATTTTTCCTTCTGATTGTTAATCCTGGAGCAGGAATTTCCTATTGCATTCCTCACAGCAGGAGTGCAAGAGGGAGAGGCTGCTCTTTCTCTAGCAATATCCTTTTCCACCCTTCCTGTTTATATAGCATTTTTGTTGAACAGGACAGAGCCGGCCGATAGTGCCGGCCCCAGCTATAGCTCCCTTCTCTCCACACGTTTATGGAATAGAGGTGTCCCTGACACAAACAGCTTGACATACCAACAGGGAAATCTCACAACGCTGGGTTTTCCAAAGCCTCCCTGGACCGCCTTCAGTGAGTAAAAAATACAATGGGTACTTCAGTGTCCTGTTCCTCTAAGTGTCATTTATCTGATGGGAAGTTGAGGCCCATCCTGGTTCATGTTTTCACCATTACCTCAGGAACAAAGAGGTGATTTTCACAGGTGGCAAGCCCACACACCCCAACGCACAAGTCCAAAACCCACAGCATTTCTCTGTGCAAGAACAGAAGTGCAAGATGCAATGTCGGACTCATTCTCACTCTGTCTGGTGACAGTTTGGGCCCTGATGTCACTCAGAACAAGCTGGCTCAGCACTTTCCCCAGCCTGTCCGAAGAGAGGAAATGAAACAATGCACCTAAATTAAGAAGGTGCTTTTTTCAGTGACTAAACGGAGCACTTCCACCAGCCACCTTGAGGCTGACCATAAAACCTACACTGAGGTGGAGAGGACAGCTGGCCACAGCTCAGTTCTCTCCTGGCAAGGCAGAAAGCTGAGCTGCTGCACCTCCAGGTGATCTGCACATCTGCTTGACCCAAGCAGTGACAGCCTGAGCCCTCAGTAGCATTTCAGTGCCCAGCTTTTCACTGGCATCCTGCTGCAACACAAGGAGCTCCCCCAAAACATATATTCTGCATTTTCCAGTTTGTTCCTGGGTATGGCAATAAGGATCTGGAAAGAAACATAACATTAGCTGTGATCCCTCAGAGCAGGAAAACAATCTGAATTCTGGCCTCCTGAATGCAGGGGGAGCTGAGATGGCATTTCAAATACTTTCAAGGGCTGCTCACTCTCGTTTGCTGTGGTTCACCTTGGGTATTTCCAGAAGATATTCCAGAAGCAATTTGCTGGTAGATCTGGATTTTACCTGAGATTTTTGCAGGAGAAATCATTTAAGAAACTGTGTGGTGCAAAAAGTGAATGTCAAAAAAAGAAAAAAGAAAAAAAGCTACCATTACAAATACCTAAGCAATGGGAAGAACTACTGAATACATATTCTCAATATGTAAAATACAATTTATTGTATTTAGGCTGTTCATAAGTATCAACACAATGTATTATGTTTGAAACAAACATCTCGCCAATAAATACTATCTAAACATTAATATTAATCTTTTGATCAAATGTGTACAGTGTATTGACTCGATATTGCACAGTGAGTTCTATATGACATTTCCATAGTGCATTCAGTTTGTTACAGGGATAGTTTGCCACAAATATTGCAAAGCATCAGAGTTGACTTTTCCAAGTGAAAACAGCTGACCTGTTCCAGTAGGGATGGAAGGCTGGTATAAATGTCAGTGTCTTAGGTTAACTGGTTATGGATTCACAGAACCTAATGTTTTCATGGATGAGGAGACTTTGTTTCTAAGATGATTTTTATATTATTGTAAAAAAATCCCACTTGCAAATAGAAAGAGGATATTATCACCAAACTCCAGTGACCAGTGAGCTTGTAAACAGGTTCGTTCCAGTAAGCTTGTTTTCTCCTGTTCCAGTCTGAATAGAAATCATATATTTGATACATTAAGAGCTGTTTCTCACCACCTGCATTTCAAAGGCCAGAGTGTGCCAGCCCCCAGCATTACTCCTGCTCTTTGCTGTCATGTGCCTCTGCTCGGGTTAGACTCAGTACTTGTTGGCAGAGCAGAGCTGACACACTCTGGTCCCGACAGTTTTCAATGCATGAGTGCACATATAATCTCACAGTGGTTCTATAATTTGTATCTCATCTTTATCTGATTAAACCTTGATTCTACAGCATCACTTCTGTGTGGGGTGGTCCTGCCAGTCTGTCTGGCATTCCCATGCTCACACAGAGGGCTGGGTGCTGCCAGCAGTGTGGCCAGCTGTGCTGCTCCCCTGAAAACCAGGGACTCCTGGATCAGACACAGATCAGCTCACTGTTACTCATTCTCAAGTCCAACTATGACAAAACCATGTCCATGGCAGTGGGAGATGGTTGTTAGAGTAAGGACTGTATGATTTGACCTGTATTTGCACGAACTTACAACTGCTCTGATATTGCTGAAGGACCTTAAAATGGGTATATACTGCTTTGATATACATTTAAGCCACATTGCCTTGCCAAAGTTGTGTGAACTGCTCAAAATGCAAATAAGAATCATGGTCATAGAATGACTATGACTGACTTGGAAAAGGTTTGACCATCAGTATAATGGTGCTTAATGCTCAGCGTGTAGTATCCCTTAGTGCTTAGCATGTAGTATTTCTTTAAGTAAAAGAAAATTCACTCACCAAGTGATACAATTAAAAATTTCTAAGAAACTACTGGTTAAGTATTACCTCATGATTATGTAAATCATGTTTATATCCCTCCTCTTTGCTGTTTATCAGTTTGTATCTATTTAGATTATTTATATTCAGGTAACAGAGACGAAATACTTATTTCTATCTAAAAAGACAGTAGGAAAAAACAGGGGTTGAAGGGATTTCTCTTCTGTACAAAAAAATACATTTTTATGACAGCAGCCAGTACCTTCACAGTAGGTCCTTTGCTCCTCTACTTACCACCAAGGTTCAGTCATCCATAACATCATCATAAAGTATCAGAATTGTTTCTCTTTCCATTTTTCAACACCGAAATTCAATATGCTACTACGGAATGTTTCCAAAGCCTTACGCTACATCCCGATAAAATCAGGACTTTTTTTTACTTTAAAAAGGAACTAAATTCATGCAAATAAATACATAATGTGCACTGAAATACTCAATTCTGTGATACAGGCGACTTTGGAGAAAAGTCCCTTTATAAATAATGAAACTAATTCTAATAAAAGAATATAGTTTCAAAAAAAAATTTAAAACATTTCATTTCACTACAAGTTGATGTTTGCTATGTGTTCAAGCAGACTACATTTTCTACCTAGTTGTGTTAATCTGTGGGTTCAGTGTCACTCTTTTGTACTGTAGTGAATATTTGATTATGAGGAATGGCTTCTTTATGCGGTTTTTGTAGTCCAGGGTTTCAGTCTCCATTTGATTCTGCATACGGGATCTCAGGTTACGCCCAGATCTATAGAAAGAGAGAGAGCTGAACATTCCTCTATGTCACTGACTCTTCTACCAAACCTTAAATTAACTGCGGCGAGGCAATCACATTAGCGGTACAGAGTATCAGCAGCAGCGATATCATGTAACCCAACAGCAAGCTCAAACTCAGCCGTTCTGCTAGCGCTTTGGGGGATTTTTATTTGGCTGTGCTGTTCATGTTTTACGTTGTTTTATACCCTCCGTAGCTCCTCTAGAGCAGTTTTGCTGTAACACCCTTCCCCCCCGCCCCGTTTCATTGCCCGAGTGAGGAAAGAGGCGCCCGCAGCGGGCGGCACTCACTCGGAGGGTGTGGTCCCAGGAGCCCGAGCAGAACGCGGTCCCGTCGGGAGACACCCGCAAGGTGCTGACGCGGTTTTCGTGTCCGAACAGAATGGACACACGGGACCCCTTCAGCACATCCCAGACATTTATGGTGTAGTCGTTGTAGCCTGCGAACAGCAGGCGACCTGCAGAGAGAATGACATTTTACACAGTGAGGGCTTCACGTGCCTTGAGTGCAGCCCTGACCTTCTGCAGGACACGGTCCCCCCGAGCACACCCTGCGAGCGCTGCTCCCCCGGGCCAGCTGTGCTCCCCCGGGCCAGCTGTGCTCCCCAGGGCCAGCTGTGCTCCCCCGGGCCAGCTGTGCTCCCCAGGGCCAGCTGTGCTCCCCTAGGCCAGCTGTGCTCCCCAGGGCCAGCTGTGCTCCCCTAGGCCAGCTGTGCTCCCCCGGGCCAGCTGTGCTCCCCAGGGCCAGCTGTGCTCCCCCGGGCCAGCTGTGCTCCCCTAGGCCAGCTGTGCTCCCCCGGGCCAGCCCTGCTCCCCTAGGCCAGCCCTGCTCCCCTGGGCCAGCCCTGCTCCCCCGGGCCAGCCCTGCCCGCTGCTGAGCGGTCCGTGCCCAACGCTGAAACAACTGCAGGGAATTCGTTAAAAGCACTGTAAATTTAAGTTAAATTACATAAAATGTGTTCAGTCATTAGAGATGGGAGAGGACCCCAAATCGTGACAGGCTGAAGCGCACTTTAACAGCTATTGCAGGGTAGTAATACTTTACTCAGACCTTACACAATACGTGGAATACAAATGCTTGAATGATTAACAGACAGTTTGGTAAGTGATTCACTGCCAGCGGGACAAGCTGTGGTGCTTGTGACCATGACAGAGACATTTGCCTCAGTTCCAGGAGGAGGGCAGTTCACCACCCACTCATCCCCACCCAGGGTGACTGGGGAGCTCTACATTCGTGCTGGGACAGGAGAGAGAAGCCTCGAGCTTGTGTCTCAGGATCTGTAGTGAAGAGTGGCGATGTCTCATTCTTCATACCCCTCTAATATACTTTTACTAATTTGTTATCCTTTAAAAACTACTTATGTAACTGCACTTAATAGTTTAGCTACATTTCATGTTGCCTTTGAAATGTTTTTCATTATTATTGTGAAACTCTAGCCCAGCTGTAGTTAATGGCAAAATATTTCCTGCCTTCAGTAGGGCCAGGAAAATACTTTTCATCACTACAACGAAGCAATAGCCAGTTAGGTTATTTAAAGAGTAATTATTTTTACAGAGGCAAAAAAAAAACCTTCCATGCATTAAATGTTTCTTTTGGTACTTACTACTTTTGATAACTTTTAATAACAAATGTTTTATCAAATTAAACCGAAAAATTTTACAGTTCCCCTCAATCTCAACACTATGACAACCTCCAAAGTTCAAGTCTCACCACTGAGAGAGAAGTCCACACTGGATGCTCCAAAAATGATGCTCTCTTTGGAATAAATTGCTACTTCTCTGTCTGCACGAAGGTCATATAAACGACACTAGGATTAAAACAAAACCAACAGACACGCCTCAGTAAATGCTGGAAACACTGGCTAAAATATTTGGGAAAAATGGGAGTGGGCAGTGCAGCTGAACAGACATCACGGGAAGCGGCTGCTTGGCTTCTTTCCTTCTGCTTCTTTCTGCTTCCTCCTTTCCTTCTGCTGCTGGCTGCTGCAACTGGGATCCTCTAGCAGGGATCTAAGCAACACAAGGCTGTTTTGTGTACATGGCAGGAAGAACTTTCTTTTTCAAGCCACTTCTCTAAACCTCCTGCCTGTCCTGCTAAAAAGACGTGAGTGGTGGGCTTTGGACTGTGGCTACCCACTGGAGTCCCCACACCCTCTGGCTTCCCCTCTGTGGTTTCACACTTATCAGGGCATCCTGCTGCTGGGGACAGTCTTTAAACAACAGCTTAGCCGCAGCTGGAGCTGGGAGATGGGATCAAATGTCTACTCATTGTTGAGAACACCAGGTGGCACAGAGGAGCCTAGGTGGCAGTTGTGGCTCTGAGTAAGCCAGGGTAGCAAACAGTCCCTGCCCTTCTGTGAGGCCTCACTGTTTGAAAAACCTACATGAAAATAATTCAAGTGAAAGAATACATTTTAATGCAGATCTCTGGTTTTCATTTCTCATGGAAAATTCCAAATCACCTCTAACAACCTATACTTCCTGTTTTTATCATTTGCCAGCAAAATTTGGCTTGTTTGACATGGAAATCATGTATCAGACTTCACTGCCAGACTTCAGACTTCACTGCCATGCAGAAAGGCTGTCTGTTAGCCCTGAAATCAAAATGCACTTTTGAAACTATGTGAACTGAAACCCCTCCTCAATAAATTAAGCTTAAGCAAACACTGGCCAGATGGGATTGCTAATATTAAGGCTTTCCTATTGAAAAGTGGCTGGTGTTCAAGTCTGCACATAAAGAAGGGGCTGTTTGATTCACAGGGCAGTGGGGAGCTGCCAGGTATGTGTAGTCCAGGTCTCCCAGTGCTCCACACAGATGAATAATTTCATCAGACTGGCCTGACTGGGAGCTGGGGTCACTGCAGACGACAACACTTCATCTGAGCACGCTTTTATGGATTACTCCTGTCAGGATTATCTGTTCCTCAGAATCCCCAAATATATAAATCAGCTCAAGGATACCACTCTGTAACAGTGCAGAAACAAACCTCTTCATTTAAAGAATGAGGTAGATGGAAACTGCCAAAACCCCTGTCAAAAGTACAGAGGTGGAATTTCCCATTCTCCTGCTTGAGTCAGGGGTGTCAAGAATAGTTTAAAAAAAAACCCCATCAAATAAATAAATAAGAACCTGTGATACTGGCCGCTGAAAGAGAGTGCTTTCGCTGGAATTTAATGATGGACAATTTCTCCGTACCTTCCCCTCAGCATCTCCAGAGCTCACAGTACTGCATCCACTGGGCTCACCACAGGGCTAGAGGCATTAACTTCTAATCGCAGTTTTTAAACAAAAAATCAGGGTTCACTCTTCCCAGAAGAGCCTTGGAATGTCTCCACATCCAATGAAGACAAAAGGAATGTTTCTATTGAGTTTAGCTAGCTTTGGAGCAGACTCAAAACATGCTCTGAGGGCAGAGTACTTTAGATAAAGTCTTTGCTCTCAGGTGACTCAGTGTGATGTTTGAATAAACACAAAAAATAAGGTGCCAGGTGCCTCCCCATCATCTGCTCTCATGCTACACTTAGCTGCCAGCTCAGTCCCTGCAGGGCTGTGGTGGGGCAGAGCCTGGCCCCCCTGGGACACACCAGCTGCAGGGACAGCCATCAGCCCCGAGCATCACCAGGAGGTAAATGGCATTTTGTATACCTCATGCTGATCAAATTTACCTGTCAATACATTCGGAGCCCCTCCTGGCAGACTGCTCACAGATAAGCAAGACCCATTAAGAGCCGCTGTGTGATCCAGGATGACCTGGATGCAGTGACTCATGCAGTGAGGAGTGCTGCCGGTGAGTCAGGGCCGACACAGATGTGTGTGGCCAAGGCCATCCTGGGGCTGCAGAGGCCAGCTGCCCACATCTGCCCTGCTCTGTCCTGAGCCCATGGCCCCTCTACATTCTGGGACATGCTGCTTCTCCCGACACAAGCTGCAGCATTTCAGCTGGTTCCTCCCATGCTGTGACCAAGAGCTATATGAAGCCAAGTATCTTCCAGTAAGACAACTAATTTTAGTCATGAAACTTCAAACACAGAGAATCTGAAATGAGTATTTGGACAGAACACCTTGTAAAGAAGTTTGCAGAAGTGACCTCCAGTGTTACGTGATTTTCCCTGTAACATTATATGTGGTATTTAGTATCTTATATTACAGGATTATTATTTCTGCAAATTTGGTGTCACAGGCCCAGTTTAGTCACTAAAAGTCTTCTGTGGATGTGACCTAGTCTTTTAGGAAAACCTGACTGGGGAAGCAACAGAATTTTCCTAAATTAGGTTGCTGAATTAACATACCGTGGCATCGTCTGAACCAGAGGCAAAAGCATCTCCACTTGGATAATATCTGTGCACAAGTGAAAGAAGACCAGAACACATTACATTACTTGGATGAGGTCAGACTTCAGAAATAGAATCAGCACATTGCCCAACATTGCAAACGTGTCCTCTCCCAGAAACATACTGACCTGACACTGTTGATGTCGGAGTCGTGGGTTTCAAATGACTGGACACACTGACCAGACCGCATGTCCCAAACCATGGCTTTCTTGTCACACCCCTAGTATGAAAGAAAAAAATATCTCTGCAATTGTGCAAACGGTGACATTCACCCCTCACGTGTCTGATATTTGTCATCAAGCCCGCTACATTCAAGGCTCTGAACAGGATAGCTCTGGGAGGATTTAAGCAGCCAAGCAGCCCCAGAACTGGCTGCAGTGGTACCCTCAGCTGAGCAGCTGCAGGTGGGAGCAGAGTTGCTCATGAAGGCTGGAGCCCCACGCTGCCCTGCACTCACAGCCCTGCTCTGCTTGTGCTGCTGCCCTACCTCTGTCTGCAGCCCCACCACGCCACAGAGCTCACAGCTGGCCTGTTCCCTGACCACCTAACACGGTCAATATAAAAAACTAATGCCGAGCATTTAAAGCTTTATAACTAATTCTTTTCATACACTGAAAGAGAAAATTATGTAAGTGCATCCACAGGGTTTCTTGCCTAGCCTCCTACCAGAGTTAACCCCTGCCAGGGCTCTGCACCCACATGCTTGATGGTGTGGTTGGGATGAGAAAAACAGCACAGCAGCACTTCATCTCATCCTCAAGCTCAAACCTGCCCTTCCAAGCTGTGCTTTGAAAAGATCATTTAACGCTCACTGCTCAGCACCCTGAATTCTTTGGGCAAGGGGCTTGGCCCACGTCCTTGGGGCAAGAAGCATCTCATACCCCTAGGGCCATGTCTCAGCTGCAGTGTCTCGCTGTTGTCACAGCTGTAGTGACAGGAAAAAGAACATGGACTTTGCTTTGAGGAGTGATGGGAGATTTTAACAAACTTGCCCCTGCTGAGGAGCAGGCAGTAGGCAGGCTCAGCTCCCCGTGTGGGAAGCACAGGGCAGGCCAGGTGGCTGCTGCTTCTGCTGAGCCAGAGCGCCCTGCCCACCAGACCGTGCCACACACGTTATTTATTTTAATCAAATGTGATAGCTAATTAAACTGAACATGTCTCTTCACAATTCACGCATTTCTCTCTCTTTCTTTTTTAAATTCTGTTGTTAAAATTAAATCCTAGTGTTTTTAGTAAAGATGTCATTATTTAGAAGAGGTAATGCTCCTTGGCACCAGCTTGTGGTTTCTGCACGAGGGAAACCAAACAGGATAGAGACTATTTTGGACCCAGCATATTTCCCTCTAAAGCCCCACCATAGCCCAAGCCCAGCCATTTGTATTGCTTCCATGTGCACTGTTCTTACTGACCTCTCTGGGAGTTTGGGGCAAGACCAATCTGACAAGCTGGTGCTTTGACTCCTAAGGTTTTGAAGGAGAAACCAGCCACCACCTGCGGAGAGATGTGCCCCCTGAGTGATATCCAACTCAGCTGAGGAGCCTTGCTCAGAGGGCGCTGAGCACAACAGCCTGGGGCACAGCCCTGAGCTCACCCGGGAGGGCTGGAATTTTCAATTAAGTCGTTAAATGTAACAGCACCCAGCCTACAAGCTGATACATTGACATTGCTTATGCCAGCTCAGGGTTACCGTCCTACAGGGGAACACCCTCACACTGTTTTGCCCGTACCTGCACTGACACGATGTAAGACAGGTCTTCGCTGCGGTGGTGTTTTGCATGTGAGGAATTAAGCGAGTGCCTGTAAGCACAGACATGCCCAAGCGGCTGTATCAACACAAGTATGACATATTCTCCTAGCAGTACCAGAGCTGCTTGCGATTCCTTGCCCTATAATAAGCTGAGCTGTTCCCAGGGAGAATGAATCTATCCTTTCTGGGAAGCAAGCTCGGTGACAGGAAAACCCGAGAGAAGTAATGCACTTGGATGGAATTAGCTTTCAGTCACGCTTCGGAGCAGCTGTGCTACCAGCAGGCAAACTGGGCCAGAGTGCTGGACTCTGCTCCTGATGGGCCAGTCAAATTTGAAAAAAAGAGCCCTAACGGAAGAGGTCCAGGTTTATTGTGTAGGGATAAGACCATGACTCCAAGCACGCCTAAGCCATGGTTGGCACCCTCTGGCACAAGGGCCATTTCCATCATCAAATGCAGGATCAGCCCTGGGCTAGCGCTGGCTGGGCTCAGAAACCAACAAAGTTACTGATAGCAACCTGCCCCTCAGCTCCCGCCAGCTCTCATCTGCACCCTCACTTTCCAATGTGGGAAAGACGAAGATCACCTTGAAAAGGAGCTGAGCCCCATCCCACCCACCTTCATGCCTGGCCTGCCTCACTGCCAGGCTGTGTGCCAACGGCTCAGCTGCCTGGGAACAGTGATCCCTCAGCAGCAGGACATGATTTGGAAGATGCCCTGGGTGCTTTCCCGGACCAGTCCAGTCCTGCAGCCCCAGTGAGGTTTGTGTGTTCCTCCGGGCCAGGACAGGGAGCGGGCAGTGTCTGACCGATGAAGGGGCTTTAAATGCCTCTGGTACCGCTGGGAGGCACAGAGGACTCAGCAACAGCTGAAGATGTGGCCACACCTCATCTCCCTGCTCCAACTTGCACGAGGGGTTAGCCAGTGTCCAAGGTGCCCCTTGACTCTGGGGAGCAGGTGAGGGACATAGTGGCACGCACGTTACCTGCAGCCCCACTTGGACGCCCTGAGCACAACCTGATGCCTGTCACACCCCATCTGGCTCCAGAGAGCTGGGCACGGGCAAGGAGCACAGCATGGGAAGTCCTCTGCTGTTCCAGGCTCCCACCCCCAGGGACTCACACCTCGGCTGTGGCAGGAGCCCACTGCTCTAACTCTGAGCCTTCCCCTTCCCGGCAGAGGCGTTGTTTTGATCTCGAGCTGGATTGCTTTGATGCGGGGTGGAACTTGCTAAGTAAGCAGAACTGCAGTCAGGCTGGCTGGGTGGGTTTGACCCCACAGTCAGGGGTTTAATTTGCTCCAGCTTGGAAAATGTGCTTGCAATGAGTGGATTGCACTGGGGCATCCAGCATATACTCCAGCCCTCTCTCAGTAACATCATAAGCCTCCTGCTTTGCTGCCTTTTCACTTCCATATTCCTTAGTTTGATATTAGGAGAAGAAGCTCCTGCTTACCCCAGAGACAAATGTATTTCCTGTTTCAGAAGGGGCAAGGTCCAGGCACAGGACATCAGCTCCATGACCATGGAAACTCTGTAGAAGTTGCCCACTCTCAACATCCCATAGAGCACAAGTTCCATCTCCACTTGCTGTCAGGATCTGTGGGACGTGAGAAGTCACAACACAAGATCAGAAGTCACAACACAAGATCAGCAGATGACCTTCAGGTTACAAAGAAACAACTGACATCCTACACAAACACCAAAGGACAGCTTTAATTTAATGAAATATTATGCAATAAATCAAAGCCGTAAGCCCAGTGTGAACCTAAGTACAGTTTATGGTTTTTATTTTTAAGGAAAAAAGGTAGAGTGGAAAGGAGAGCTGTATGGACACCACTATACCTACACAATGTTTCAATAATGGTCCCTTCTGTGCAGTGGGGTTTGCAGAACTGACAGCAGTAAGGACTTGCTGGTATTTTCATATTCTCTAAAAAGGAGGCAGAACAATACTGGTATTCCTGTCTGCCCCTGTATTTCACTCTATCCATATTTAGGCTGCTGGAATTCAACCCAGGTAAATGGAAGAACTCTTGGAGTTAAGTATACCTGTTTAACTCACCTTTTTTCTTTTCCTTCTGCTTGAAATAGTCAGGTTAAACCCAATTAATTTGGCTTAAGACATGGGTTTTCTGAAAGGGAAATAAGCCTGTCTAGACAGTTGTTTGACAAGTCCATCAGCTCTCACTTGTCCAAAACCATTTGTGTGTGAAAGGGCTTGAGCATACACTGACCGAACATAGCTCACAGCTTCCATCTGCTACAGTACTTGCAGAAAGCACATGTGATCAGAGCTTGTTATTGTGGCTAAATCCTGATGATGCTCAATTGTTCAAAATTTCCCCTTGGCACCCGAAACTGTTATGCAATCACAAATTCTGTAGGTTGAAAGAGTCCCTGTGCACTGGTGTGGAAGGAAGCAAGGGTGAACGTAGGAGGGCTCTCAGTTTTGCACACGGGTTTTTCTCATGGTTGGTGAGGAAACTCAAGTGATCCCAGTGGGTAGTTAAAAACAAAATTCTCTTCAAGAGGAAAATGATCACAGTCATGAAACCTTTCACAGAGTTGCATAAAGGTTAAAAACTGAACATGCTTGACAGCTGCTCCAAAAATTCTTCCCGTAAACAAAGGTCTGCAGAGCTGCAGAACAGACTGTTCCGAATCCTGAAGCAGAGAGATGCTAATGCTCTCAGATGATAATAGCAGAAGAAAGTCCTGACTTGTCTTTCTGGCCAGCTTTGGAGCCTGGATCAATGAACTTCCCTGTTCTGGGGAATATTTGTACTTGGCTGAGGAGTGAAGACTTTCAGCTCTGAGGATTTGCTCTTGTAACACCGTGTAAGAAAGACACAAGGGGAAGAGGAGTAGCTAAAGGTGTGAGGGAAGGGTCTGTTGGCAGCCCAGAGCTCCAGCTAATGAATGCTTAAAGAGAAATCTTACGGACTCAGCTTCAAGGTATTGCTACTGAAAACCAAACCAAACCAACTCTGAAGATCTGCGGCCAGGAGGGAATTGGCAATCCTTGCCAACAGCCTCTGGCTGGCAGCACCAGGGGCTCGAGCAGCGCCGGATGGGGATCCCTGCCCGGCGCCCGGTGGCAGGAGGCAGCACTTGCTCGGGGCAGGGGACAGCAGGGACACAGCCCTGCTCACAGGGGCACAGGCACCGGCGCTGCGAGCAGTGGCACGAGCAGAGGGGCCACCCTCACCTGTACCTCCTCCACCATCACGGGATTCATCCTGCTCCTCAGCCCCGCCACGCTGGGAGCACAGCTGCCTGCCCTACGCAGAACGCTGGAGATCCCAATTAACTGTTGCTATTAATAGACACGGAGCATTGTCACGTGGGGAGCATTATCACACCGCAGAGCTGCAGATACCTAATTTAGGAAGAGAGGCTCCCTGGCTCTCTGCTCACGGAGGCAGGGGAGGCTCTCTCAAGCCAGGCGGGTTTGGGGCACCGAGAGCGAGGTGCGTGGGGCACCCAGCCCGTGTGAGAACACGATGAGGAGCAAGGGTGGGACCCCCTTTCTCAGCACCCACGCAGCCCGGGAGTGACTAACCCACAAGGAGCCACCCCCAGATCTCCTCTCTTTCCACTGCACTGCCCGAAGCCCATGAGCACACTAAACCCTCAGCTCCTACCCAGTCTGCCATGCCTCTGGGGGAAAACTGAGCTGTAGTTTCAGACGGCAGCCAGGGCAGAGCTGCAGCCCTGGCAGCACCTGGCAGTGGGAGCTGTGGGGACCCTGGGCTGGGGGACACCTCCACCTCATGCTAGAGCTGCTCCAGGATAGCACCACATCCCTCCTGAAGCAAACTGGTAGAGCAGAGCTGCTCTGCACAAAGCTGGAAAAGCTCCTGCACAATGTACTGTGTACCCTCAGTTAATTAATAGTTTTAACTCCGAGTAGTTTTAATCCTGAGGGCTTTATGTAAATGAAAAAAGTAAAGAAATCTGGGATTCTCTGGGATCTGCTACATAACAGTGTGCTAAGAGAAGCTTGGCCAACCAATTTGCTTGTATTTGTTTGAATAATAACATGTAGTGCCATAAATGATCACTTATAAGCCCAGCAATCACAAGAAAACTTCTTTTTAAAGACTTCAGAAAAATTTCTTTCTATTCACACTGAATATAAAGCACCTTAATCCACTGTGATATTATTTAACAATAGTAACACATAACCTTCAATATCAATGCAGTTTTCTGTATTTAATATGGAAAAAAATGACCCAACTTTTCTTTCTTTTTTATTATGAGAAATAAATTGCTATTTTTCCTGTCACAGGATTTAATCCTGATGCATATAGGTATAGACAAGAAAAGAGAAAACTGGGTTTATATCTCATCAGAAACATTCCACCTAATTTAGACTACTCTAATTCCACACGGCTCCTGCACAGGAAGGTCAGGGCTAAGCCAGCCTGGGTGCTGGGTACCTCCACCACTTGTTTCCATGGCAATGGACTTAAATTAGCACCTCAGAGTCATTACAGAAACCAGAGAGCGACAAACAACAACATACTCTCGGCTTCACATGTCCCGAAATAGAAGCAATGAGAGCTGATATTTCCTTCAGAAGAGCTCCAAATATCTGGAAGAAGGGGACATGGTATTCCCTTTCCAGCAGCTCTGTTGACATCGAGAGCTATGAAAATGCTCCATTCTTATGCCACTTATTTTGCTGCAGAGCTGCACTGAGAAGAGCTTTAATTAAATTCAGAAACCAGAGAGGACAAGGGGATTATCCTGGCTCCTTTCATCATCTTCTGTATTCCTAGAGAAAGCGATCTTTGAGATATTCAATAGAGAGGAAGGCTGGCTTGGTCTCAGAAGATGTGCATTCAGTTCCTGGCTTTGCCATCACCTCCCATTGTGGGCCTCTGTGCTCCACCCCACTGCCTGTGAGATGGGGACAGCATCGCTCCTTTCCCTCGAGGGAACGCAGCACTGCACGTACACACAACAGGTATGGCCCTGTGGGGCATCCTCAAGCTCGAATGTATCACTCGGCACAAACACAAAATACTAAGAATGAAAGCAAAAGCAAAGTTGGCCAGACGTCCGGGACAAAGCAGGCAAACAACACAGGCACCGTCAGCCGGCCCAGCACCCAGCCCAGTCCTGGCTGAACCGTGGCTTTGCCTGTTTGCAATGGTCTGGGCTCCTAAAGGCACGAAGTGGCACAGACCCGGGGAGCAGAGCACACGCGGGTACCAGCGAGCTCCCTCCGCAGAAGCCACAGGGACAGCCTGGCCACGGGCACGGAAATGACAAGCATTTCCTTAGGGCAGCTTTTGCAGCACCTCCATGGCCCCCTGCGAGGGCGTTCCAGCAGCCCCTGCAGGGGCAGGACGTGGCCCTGGGTGCCCCAGGAGCAAGGAAGGACGTGTGCGCTGCACCCGAGGGCAGCTCGCGCCAGCCGACGGCGAGCAGCGGGCAGGGAGCGCGTTTACCTGCATGTCTGAGTTGGTGAAGCTGCAGGCAGACAAGTAGTTCGTGTGCATTGCAACCGACTTCTTCTTTGCAGCCATATTTTCGTTTTTTTCAAATGTCAGAGGGTACACAGAACACTTGTTGTCCAGGCCACTGAAGAGAGTAATAATAGCAGTAACAGAGAGAGGAGAACTGGTTAAAACTGCAACGACAAAAGGCGAGTGGTGATAAGAAGGAAACCACCTGTCAGTGCTGTGCTGCCAAACCCTTACAAGTACCGACTTCCCTGTATTGTGCTGTGTGGGATCTCCCTGTGCAGGGAAGCCCCAGCTGCCTCACCAGCCTGGCTGCTTTACAGAACTTGAACAGCTGCGCCTCAGTATTTTTCACCCTTACCGAGTTTATAAATGGCACTGAATGAAACCTCACGAAAGTATAAACTGGGAGGTGACAGCAGCCACCTCAGGGTTAATGTTTCACATGCAGCCAAACTGCCATTTTTCTGCTGACATCTGTCACTGCGAAGATCAGTATTTCAGCATCGTTATACACCTACCTTAACAAATTTGACCTAGCTCCTATAGAAAAAGCAGTATTGTAGCAAGTAGTGGGTGTGAAGACAGAGCTTTTAGAAGAGTTTGGAAAAAAGGCAACAGAAGCCCTGACTTCTGTAGCTGCTGTCCCCCTTCTGGACAGTTGTACCAGTTCAGCTGTGTCAGACCCAGGACTCATTTCTAAAGGATAGGACTTACATCTGACCCTCTCCTAGAGCCGTGGTAGGGCAGCCCTGCCCTGGTCCCTGGGATCCTGGCACACCACCAGTTGCTGGTTCTGTGCCTTACATGACGTGCGTGGCACTTAACTGACAGCACACCAGAAATACAGTAGGTGCAATGGGTATGTGCCCTCCCTGTCTCCGCCACAGGTGTAAAGACAGAGCTTTTTTGCCATTCTTTGGGTTCTGGTCAAAAACAGAGTTTCCTTTCCACACACAGAGTCTGCTTGTCTGTCTCAGCCTCCCGCCTTCTAGATTTGCAAGCTGCACAGTGAAGTCTCCCTTTGTTCCTCTCTCTCGCCCCAAGCCCCAAGCTTTGCCTGTCTGATCCATCCAGTCCCTTCTCACAAGATGTTTTGCCAACATTTCATCTCTTTGTTTTTTCCCCTGTATAAACTCACTTTTTCAAATCTGAGCACTCAGAAAACTTCTGGAGTAGCAAGGATGGGGATACTTCTCCCCATCCCATTTTAGCAAGATCTATTCACATACTGGTAAGCATTAGTGATGAACCTCTGTCACAAGAAACGAGTGCAAAGTAAGAACACCATTAAAAGCCCTTTCCCTTAGAAGATATACCCAACATAGACAACTACACAGGGGAACAGGGAAGTTGCATGCATGCAGAATTCCTAACCCATGATATAAATGCTGAAAGAGGATTATTTTCCATGCTTACACAACAAATGTTACTGCACTGAAGTCAGTGGAGATAATGTGTACGAGCCATTATGGAAATAGAATCAGAGGCACCGAATGTAGAGCTTCCCCCCACAATCACGGCACGCAAACTTCTCTCTGTCAGCTTCTGAAGCCACCGGGACACTGCAACAAATCCAGCTTCTCTGTGTAAGCAGCTGTGGAAACTGGGGACTTACCCACAAGCAATGGCACATCCAGATGGGGCATACGCACACGCCATCACCCAGGTGCACGGCATCGTCACCGCGTGCTCCTGAAACACAGCACCTCTTTAGGCTGGCACCTCGCTGCTGCTCCAACCCACGCAAGGAAAACAGGGGGGAGTCCTAAGTTCCGTATTTCTGTGGGACATCCTTAGGGCCAGGGAAAGGTACAGATGTTTCCCCCAGCCATAACTCACGGGTAAGGCTGGGACAACCCTGACTGCGCAATGCCGCAGAGCACAGGAGGATGGCCAGTCCTTCTCTGACACTTTCCACCTTATTCGTGAGCCCCAAACTGATCACAGAGCATGTTTTATTTGGGTCATCCAGTGCTCTGAAAGGTCCCCACTGCTGCACATGTAAAAGTGAGCTAAAAACAAGTAGCTTTCCCTCATCTGTGTGGTGCAGGGTGCCAGGAGGCAGTCCAGGCAGGGCTTGGAGGAGCAGTGGCACCACTTCACAGTGAACACCACAGCTGAAGGCTCCCCAGGGATCACACACAACACCTGGTACACGGGGCCCTGTTTGGCTGGCTGGGCTTTGCCTCCCTTGTCAGCAAAGAGGTTGGATCAGAGCCTCCCACTGGAGACCATGACAAACCCCAGTGCCCCAACAGGGACTTTGCTCAGAAACAGGTCCAGGGAGGTGACTTGCCCTGGGCTCCTTTTTTTTTGGGTGCAAGTGGAAGTCTGTATTTTATCCCATTATCCCACTGCCTCCAGTGACACCTGTGAGCCCTTCACCTCATCCCACTGTCATTTGCCCTGGGCACAGAATTTTGCTGAGGTTTCATTTACCTTGTTGGTAGTGAAGGAATCCCACACGATCACCTTCCCATCCTAAATGAAAGCACAGAGAAAGACAAACTGAGGCCTTCCAGAGACATGGCTGTAAGCCTGCTTCCCAGTTTGGAGAAAACTCCTGCTCATTTCCTTTCCCCAGTCTGTTATGTCCTTTTGTCTCCATCTCAACAACAGCACAGTGGTCCCAGTGAAGCATCAAGGAGACCCTTCTCAGTAGTGCTGTTGTATCTACCACAAGAAAAGCGTATCCCCTCCTCACCAAGGTGACTCATGTTTGCTTAAAAGAACAATTTATTTTTCAATTTTTTTCCCTTCCCTCTTAATGGCTTCACAAGAACTCCTTTCAGCAGCAGCACATGCCATGGACAGGGCCATCTCCTCAGGAACCTGCCACCTCCAGGCCCTCACTCGCCTCACTTGACTGTTTATGGATATTGCACTGTTTGTTCATCTTCCCTTTCCAGTCTGATCCTGGTTTTGCCTTTACTTGTCACGACACTTAACCTTCAATGATCCATTACACAGCCTGCTAAATAACCATCAGAGAATGCTGTACGGAGAGCAGCACAATCACTTGGTGTGCCCCAGCTACACTCGTGACAGCTACTCTGCCTTATGCACATAACACTGTTATCTTCCCTCTATCATGAGAGTGAAATGTTTATTACTGAGCAACAACTGCTTCTGTACCTGGACTTATACAGTTCTTAAAATAGAGTAAAAAATGCATCTCAACCTGTCTGTTCAGCTTTCTGATCTACACACTAACGTTTTAACCACTTTAAAAAATGCGACATTAAATATTTAAAATTATTCTCTTTGTTGAGATCACCATGAATGGTAAAAAGTCACAGTAAGTGAAGGTGGCTTGCAATGCAGATTGCCTATTTTTATCCCTCAAGTGAGACCCCTGACAGATTTCATGTAGGTCAGTGAACAGCTGTGAGGTGCAGCAAGCTCACTCACTGCAGCGCTGGGCTCAGGACGAACCAGGGGATCTAGAGAGTAATTATCTCATTACCTCCTCCAGCTTATGAGGCTGGTCTTGAGCAGGTGTTAGGACTGTTTCTCAAAATGCCCAACTAAATGCAGTAATTTTGGCAGGATGTTTGAGGCTTTCAAGGTCATATCAATCATACATGCTGCAGAAGAAATTTCTGTGCATAGAAATCTCTAAAAGAATCAATATTTCTTCACTTCCCTTTTCCTGATGATTCTCTCTGAACACACAGCCTGAAAATTTTACTAAATATTTCATCTGTAAAGAACCAGGAAATAAATGTAGCCTCACAGGAGTTCTAGTTTTTTATTATAGTAGGGAATATGGGAAAATCTGTGTATGAGTGGACAAGAATTATTTAGGTATTAGCTACAAGAGGTGTACCAATGATGAAAAGGTTACATTTACACTCTCTATAAACAAATGCATTGCCAGTGAACTTCTTTCAGGGCATTTTGAAAACACTTACAATAATCCCAGGTATCACCTGCTAAGAGTGGCACACAGCACAGCACAGCCACCAGATTTGTATAGTGCCCAACAGCACCTCCGAAAAACATCTGCCCAAGAGCATACCTGGGAAGAGCTCACGATTCTTCTCTTGTCCTTGCACCAGTCCATACAGAGAACTTTGTTCCCATGGCCCTTCAGGGTCCTCCTGGTCTTCATCACAAACTGTCCCAGCGCCTCCACACGCTCCGCCACCTGATGAACTGCAAACAGCTGATGGTTAGAGAGCCCTTCAGCAAAGCTCTGCCCTGGCAAATATCTGTTGGCGCGTAATGCCCTTGGAGGAATTAATCCATGAAGTTTGAGTCCGTGGTGCAAGCCAATGAACTCTGCTTCAGAGCTGGCAGGTGGCTAACACCAAGGTGGGCATGGGCATATGAACATATTCACCAGATAAAGACAAGGACGAATTCACTCAGGGCTTGAATTCCAGGGATCTAGCAGGTGAAGCTCCTGCAGACCATCCCACCCAAGCATAACTGGAAAACAGATTACCCCTTTGCCCTCCTGCTGGGAAATCCTCAGGCTGAAGGTGGACAGACAGCTGCTCTGGACGTGAGACTCCCAGCTGCAGCTGGCTCTCAGCCCTGCGCTGGTGCTGCAGTGGGGGACAGGTCCTGGCCACTGGCACTGGCGACTCTGCTGTGCCGTCCCTTCTGGTGGCCGGGAGCAGCAAGGGCCAGGACACAGCTCTGAGTGAGCAGGAAAATGGACATGTGCTGTAAGAGTGCACCACCCAGCTTTCCAGCAGTAACTATGGACATCAAGGACTTCATGGGATGTCCCTTCTACAAAAGAGGGAAACAGAGGGCAAGCAAGCAACTTTCCTGAGCAGCATCTTCTGGTGGAGAAGTCAGTTCTTTCGTGCCTCATGTAACAGCAGTACTTTCAGCTGATATTCTTAAAAACCCAACAAATTTACATTTCCGTTTGTGCAAACCGACTTTGACATAAAATTCATGCAGCTGACACATCTGAAAGGTGTCTCATGTAACCCTGACGCCTCGATGTCATTTACACCTGCAAATGTCTGGGAGAAAGTGTCATCTGAGAAAACCTATTTGCTCTGCTCCAGCATGTTCATCCAGCATGGAGCCGAGCAGGGCCGTGATGTGTCCCGCACCCAGGGGCAGCTCTTCACGCAGAGGGAGAGTGGGACTCACTGCAAGCCCTACAGCAGAGTAGAGATCCTGAGGCTGGAGACTCTGGCACCAGGATTAAAAATTACTCTGTCTAGAGAAGAGCTGATAGGATCCAGCACTTCCTGTCTACGCCAAAACCTAAAATGATCCAGCTGCTGTTGGCTGTGGGGGCAACGCCTGACTCAAAGCTTCAGAAATAAATGGAGAAGCTCATGGAGATGCTTTAATGAGCTGGTGGAGGAAATCTTCAGCTTTTCACTGCCCTGCTGGAGACTGAGCTCCACATCCCTGTGGCAGGTGGTGCTTTGGAGCTGCCTTGCCACTTCACCCTTCATCACTTCTCTGGGGCTGCAAGAAAGCTCAGGGGCTGGGCAGGGCTGTGACAGCGAGAGAGCAGGCATCCTGAACTTAGAGATCATTTCCTGGCACAGGGTCAGCAAAGCAATTTCTGCCCAAGGCAGAGACTGATTTCTAGTGAATTACCTTTTCAAGAGCTGTCTTTCAAAGCCAGCAGCCCCACAGGCTGTACCAGAATAATGCTCTCACCTGAAATCTCTGCTCAACCAGTCTCCCCGAGCCAGGGGACAAGCGCTGTCCATCATTCCTTGTGATTTGTCCATAACTGAGAAGCAAGTTTCTGAGAAAGTACCACATAAACCCACTGAGGAAAAGATACATCTCCCCCACTACTGCCCACAGAAACCTGCCAAATGATCCAATCAAAAGACACGAAAACGCAGGACAGGAGGTTATTATGGCAGCTGGAAAGATGCTTGTGTCCAGAATATATCTGAAAAAACAAATGTTTCACAGACAATGGACAAACTGTTTCCATTATGTCAGCGCAGCTGAGACTCTGTGAAATTGTCTGGTTTAGCCTCACTGATTCTCTGAGGACGCTTATCTCCAACCACAGCCATAATAATCCTGCTCCCGCCCAGCACAGGTTTGAGAGTCAGATAATTATTTTTAAGCCTTCTCCAATATTGTTCAAAGATAGTTGAAAATCATGCACTCAGACAAGTAGATCAGCTAAAGCCAGTAAATAGCCTGAGTAGCTTTACAGAGGTCCAGATAAAACTGCCTGTTTTCCTTAAAAATACAGTTTGGCCTGAGCAGGAGGTGTGGACTTGATGCTGACACTCTCGTGTCTTTGATCTTTTCTGTGTTGGGTCTAATGGTCTCTCTGGCCTTAAAAATGCATGGATCGCACAAACAGAACAAACTTTTGCCTACATCTAAAATTTTAAGCTCTTCAACTGAATCCTTAAAATTATAAGACTGCAAATCAAACGCACGTTTGGCATTTCCTTTTTCTATCCACATTTTCGAGAGCTGCTGTTCAGAACCAACTGAACAAATAAGGGCAATCCTATTTCAGCCAGCTGTTTGTTTTGGGAACCACAGAGGGAAAGTCATGGTCTGAGCAAAAAAATGCAAAAGATACAATTTTAGATGAGGGGGAAAAAAAGCCCAAACCAACCAACCAAGCAAAACCCAGAAATGATGCCTTATTCTGAAACTTACAAACTCTGCAGAAACAGTACTCGGAAAGAATGTAAGTGTAAAAAAGCTCTGCTACAGAATCAATGATATGAAATAGCATAAGGGAGCATTGTTCTACAGCAGCATAACATTTTTGTCTTAGAAATGCTGTCACGGCTTCGCAAACACAGCTTGACAATGGAAGTTCACAGGTTTCACATATGCCAGAGAATATCCTGTGACTGTCGATGGCACACACAGTTACAGCATCACTGCAATCACAGGTGCTCTTTGTGAGCAAAAATGGGTTTAAGAATATGCTTAAGAGGTCTGTGAAACAAAGGCCCTGCTACTTCTGATACAGAAATTTTACTGGAGGAATACGGTGATTTATGGTAGGGTTTCTGTAATGAGGGCATCTCTGTTTGTTTAACGATTCTGATTAACAGGACATTCACATAAGATATGATTGTCTAACTTAGACAAGAAAACGCTCTATTTATTCCACTATATATATATATATATATATTCTATTTTAATCCTTCCCAACCTGAAATTCAGAGGTGTTTGTCAGTCCCTCATTCTTACAAAGCACTAAGAACTAAGTCACTGGATACAGGCTCAGATTCCTTTCCAATGCTTAAGGCATGAAAACACAAGAAAGAAAAGTTTTAATGACCCACTAATATTTCTAATAGAGTGAGCTACATGATTTCAGGGGGAAACAGTAACTTACATGTTTTTCTATTAAAAAATCCCAACAAACCACCACCAAAAGCAAAAAAAACCACCACCCTGCAATGTACCTTTGTAATTATAAAATGAAATAATGATAATAAAAGGATTCTTCATATCTCAAAACTTGTGAATGCCTATTTGAAAAGCTCCGTAAATGTAAGGTTAGCTTCTTTCTCCCGAGCGGGGAAGGGGATCGGGGAGGGCAGGGCTGAGGTCTGCCCATCGCATTTCTGTGGGGTTAGCCCCGGATCCTGAGGCTGCAGCTGCCAACGGCGAGTTACACACGGACAGCTCCAGCACTGACTCACCCCGCACCTCTGAATCAGCACCGCATCCCTGCGACTTGTTTCCCTGGCGGAAGGGGGGCAGAGGAGCTGGGTTTGGAAACAATGCCCCTCCTTAAGCCCTTCCACACCTCGGGTGAAACCCCGGCCTCGTTAGAGCAAATTCCCATCAACTTCCACACGGCGGGGGCCCGTCCTGGCCCCTGACACCGCCTGCGAACGCTGCGGGCGAAGCCCGGGCTGCACCGAGGGCNCGGCCCTGCGGCCGCCCCGCCGCCCGCGCCCGGCCCCACTCACGCTCCACGTCGTGCAGCTTGGCCCGCTCCTCCTCCAGCTTGCCCTTCAGGCTCTCGGCCTCGCTCTTCAGCGACGCCAGGGTCTCGTTCTCGTGCAGCCCCTCGGTTGCCATCTTTGCAAAGGAAGCGGGGAGAGCGGGGATGAGAGCGGGAGGGGGGAGGAGTT
>VXAZ01002106.1:869703-1009407 GCA_013399875.1 Gymnorhina tibicen | reverse complement strand
CTCTCGGGGATGCTGCCGCGGCTCCTGCTGCCTCAGCAACGGCGCCGGAGCCGGCCCGGGCTCCCCCTCCCCTCCCCGCTGACGTCCAGGCCAGTCCTGAGCACGCACATCGTGGGGACCAGCATCCCCTGCCCGACCCGCTGCAGCATCCCCGGTCCAGCCTCTCCAGCATCCCCGGTGCTGCCTGCTGCAGCATCCCCGGCCCCGCCTCTCCAGCATCCCCGGTGCTGCCTGCTGCAGCATCCCCTGCCCGACCCGCTGCAGCATCCCCGGTCCAGCCTCTCCAGCATCCCCGGTCTTGCCTCCTGCAGCATCCCCTGCCCGACCCGCTGCAGCATCCCCGGTCCAGTCTCTCCAGCATCCCCGGTCCTGCCCGCTGCAGCATCCCCTGCCCGACCCGCTGCAGCATCCCCGGTCCAGTCTCTCCAGCATCCCCGGTCCTGCCCGCTGCAGCATCCCCTGCCCAGTCCGCTCTGGCATCCCAGTGGTCTCCAGGCCGGTCGCTGGGACCAGCCTCACCTCCTGCCCCGCTGCTACACATATCCCAAGCCCCCTTCACAGCCCAAAGGCTTCATTTTCCCAGAAACACATGCCAGTGGCTGTTTCTGCTTCATACCTAAACTTGTTTGTACAAGTTGCACACTCTGCAGGGGAAAGAAGAAAAAAAAAAGAGCCATCGGTCACCCCAATGGCATTTTAAAACATCACATTGGGAAGACAGATCTTGTCCAGGTTTATCAAGTCCCACCTTAGCTCCATCATTCCCTGATACTCCTGTGAGTACGGGGTACTGGGAGAATCAGCTGTGCAGGTCTGTGGCCCAGTTCCTGTGCCAGAGGATAGATGCAGTGGTGAAAACTCTTCTCTCTACTATGCTTTGAATCCCTAACTTTTAAATGTGGTGTTATCAGGGTTTATTTCCCTTTTTTTCCTCTCCTTTTAGACAAGCTACCCCTTTCTCCTGCTCTCAGATATGCACATTAGAGTCTGTGGCATTCCCAGCTCTTGAAACAGAGCAGTTTCCAAAATCCCAAAGAGGGAATAACTAGCCCTCCACTTTGGTGTGGTGTGAGTCCAGGGGCTCAGCTCTTTGGGTTCTGCTCATATGAATGTGTGCTGGGCACAGGGAGCAGCTGATGCTTCCAAAGAACCATGACACATAGCTTTTTGTTCCCTGGGAGTTCCTTGAAAATGTCCCCTTCTTATTACAGAATTGTCCTTTATCTACAAGGAGTAACTCTGTGCATAGGCTCCCATTGTCTCCCTTTAGCCAGAAAACAGACGATCCAGTGGCTATTGTTCAACCTGGGGATGTGCCAAGATTGGAAAGGGAGATAAGAAAATGCTTGTTTGCAGCTGTTGTTTGGGCTCTGGGCACATCCTGGACAAAGTGTGGGTCTCAGAGAAAATAAAAGTCCCTTCCCGCACTGGGCCTGGAAGCAGCGTTGCTGTCCAACTGGGATGCACAGGCAGGGCTGCTGAGCTCTTCTCCATCGCTCTGGAGCTGAACTCGGGCCCTGGTCTGGTCATGCCCGCAAGGTCCCTTCTGGTCAGAGGCTCTGCAGGCAGAAGCTGGGTTACTTCACTGGAGAGCCAAATGCAGTGGGGATGTATTTCCAGTCTTCTCGCTGCCCACAGAAACTGGTGTGACCTAACTCTGCCAGCCTGACGGCCACGCAGGCAGCCCTGAGCTCATCGATCCAGTTACGTTCAGAACCACAAAAGCAAATGCAGGCAGTATAAGCCATGGGTTCACATGCTGCTGGATAAAGGAACATCCTTCAAAGCCCCTCCGAGTAATCAGCACATTGGAAATGCCTTCCAGCACAGACTGTGCCAAGGAAATAAAAATTGAGTATTTTTAAAGTGATACCAAAAGAACAGGAAAGGAAACCCAAAGATCTTTTAGCAGGAAAGTGACAGAAAGCTTCTCCCCGTGCATTATCTTCAGGTCTGAAAAATTAAACCCACTTATATTAAACTCAATAATGCAGCTGTGTCCTGGGGGACTAGCAGAGGAAGCTTCTGAAGAAGAAACTTCATTTTTGAAGGATTCTAATCTATAACAAATGCCTTATTTCTGACACCTGATAAGTGTGAAGAGGCCCAGAAGTTAAATCCAACAAAAGGTGGAAGAAATTTCTCTGCCTTGATAGGAACGCATCTGCTCTCAGGAATTTGGCATAGATAACACCTATGTGTCAGACAGTCGGCATAGTTCTAACAGCAAAAAATCCAGTTTCTTGCCTTGCTGATGTGAACAGTCTCACTGCCTTGTGGAATGGGATTAAAAAGTCTACAAAGAACAGCACAGAAGGTGAGAGTCTTTGGGAACCGTACATGAGCAGGCTGATCCATGATACTGATCCCGAGGTGATGGGGTCAGCAGAGCTGTGAGGTGACGGGGAAACCTCTGCTGAACAGAGTGAGCTGTAGAAGTGTGTGACACATGATGTGTATTTCACTGGTTGAATAAGAAATTTTTTTTAAAAAAGTATTTCGTTCATCTGACCAATTCCTGCTTCACCGCCCATGCCATCGTTAGCTGACCATGCGAAACCACAGGTTAGAGTAAGGCCAGCTGGGAGCTTTAAATAAAATGAACCAGGGCTGAATGAATTTAGATGATAGCACAGTGCTCCATCAGCGAGTGCCACACATGGCAAACACACCAGAATGCAGTGATGGGGTGATGGGGATCCATGGAGGCTCCATGGCACAGGTGGTCCTGCTCTGCTAATAAGGACACTGGGGAAAATGAAGACTCTAACCGTGTATAAAATTGTTGCCTGCTTCAAAAGTCAGGCCTTTAAAATAAGTTTTCTTTCTCACTAATTCACCAGCTGATGTCTTTTCAAGTTGTAAGCTAATTTACTAATAGTTTTGTGGTGAAACTAAGCCAGCAAACATTGATTGCATTTCTCCTGATTAGCACCAAACTCCAAGGCAGGCAAAACCCTAGAGGAAGAAGATTATTTTGTCTAAAAGACAAACAATTGAAGTAGGATGATGTCAACACTGGGAATCAGCAATTTCTAATTCTGTTATCCCTCAACATATGTTGTTTTTGGGGAAATCACAAAGACTGGCTGATGAAAATGCATGTGTGCATCTGCTGGACTGAAATTAGGAGTTGCACGGGCAGATTGGGGAGTTGCAGAAAAATCAGCCAGTTAGACACCACAATATGCACGTGCATCCTCAAACACGACTGTGGCAAAGGATGTATTGTGCATTTTGATATAAGCCACAGCATGCCCACAGCTCTGAAAAAAACAATTTAAAAAGTCAAGGGTGGGATTTCCCTACTCGTGGGTATTTCAGTGGATGTGCAAAGAGCTCTCTGTGTTGTTCTGGGTATTTGCTTTTAAATCTTTTAGAAAATATGAAGCAAGCTAAAAGCCAGATCCACCAGAAAGCCCCAGGTCCCACTGCAGTGCTAATAGGAAGCCTAACAGGCTTTTAGGTACTGACACAATCCTTCCTGAAGTCTCAGTCTGCTTCCACCTGCCAGCTGTTCCAGCTGCTAAGAGTCTAAGGTCCATAGTGCCAATAACAGGGAGAAAGTTGCAGGAACTGTAAATAACAAGCAGCCAGTTTCCTGCAATTCCAGCATGCATTTATCAAGTCACGCAAAAATTTACAGAATAAATAGCCAGGAAAGCTGTTGGCCAAGAAGGGCCTGAACAAAGCAGCAATTTCAAAGTCAGGAGAAGCAAATAAACTGGGAAGGGATTGTCTTTTGTCTTGCAGTCATTACATCTAAATTTCCTCCTAAACAAAGTAACGCGTGAGAATGTGCTGTGTCAGCCAGTGAAGTGTACACATGTGCCCCCTACACCACCAAATCAGTGCTCTTGTCTGCCTGTACCACAGTGTCACGTAAACACAGCTTGCTAAGCCTTTTAGACATCATTTCATCTGACACTCAAATACAATAAACTGTTGGACCCTACTCAGTCACAGTAGAGAACACGTCTGGGGAGGAAACAGTGATGGATGCCTTCTCCAACCGATAATGCACGATGGTTTAGGAAGATAAAATAAAACTACTGCAAGCTGGACAGCAAAATTCTTAGGTTTACTAAAGGAGTTTTGGAGGCCAGCTCTTCAATAGCCACATAGGTTCATGACCTTAGCTGTGTACTTCACCTAAAAAAACCCCACTGTGATGTCTCTAGAACAGTGCTCCCTGCCAGGAGAGTGGGATATCACCTCACCAGTAATTGCTGGAGATTAGATAGCGTCCAACAGAGGACATTCCATTGCTCTGCAGCTTTTCCCCACCTTATCCTCGTTGTAGCAACTTCCAGCTCTCACCCAAGTAGTGCACACAGTGCAGGAGACAACCTGGCCACAGTAGGATACATGGGCACAAAGGAGTTCTGACAGCCTTTCACTGGTGTCTGAGACAGCCTAGGTGAATGTCATATCCCCAGTCCCTGCTGAAGGAGCTTATTGTGATGATTTAATCTTTTTTTTTGTTGTTGTTAAGTTTTTTTAAAGGCAAATGGGAAACACTCAAGATCATAGGCCAAGCAGAGCACGCATGTATCTCAGAGAAGAGTTTGGATGGGCACATAACATTTGCACGGCAAATGTAGTATCCTAGGTTTTCCAACCAGGAATCACTAAAGCTAGCCTTGAGCCCTGGGGCCACCTCTCTTGTAGGTTTGTGGAAACACCAGGTGTCTGCAGGGGTGTTTGCTTGGCAGTCTAGGGGCCTAGCAATGCTTATTTGCTGTGCAGGAAAACCCAGCTGAAGAGAGCAGTGCTGGTGGCACCCGGTTCGTGCCGCCCGTCCCGCCGCAGTGGGATCGGTGACGTACCATCTCCACACACAGCGAGCAGTAGCTGCGTTGCTCTGATTTCACAGTCACGGGCCTGAGGGGCTTGTCTTTGGAGCACTTGTCGCAGGGACCGAACACGATCGCCAGGAAGGTCTGGTCCATCTCGGTGGTTCGCGAGAGCTGGAAGAGAAGAAGCAGCAAGGCGTGCGCTCCGGGCCAGCGCGAAGCTGCCCACCACTGCTGTGCCAGCTAAGGCAGCCTGGGCTCTATATAGACATCTGTAGGCTGGATAATCTCTCTCTGTGACTAATCTCTCGAGCTGGATGAACTGTCACTATATACAAGACGGTCACATGCTCTGCAGAGTCTTTTTTTATGAGGAAAAACATAAAGCAAAACATATATATACACACACCATTATAATACGTGCTGTGTGTATGGATTCACCATGTGTGGGAAAGTACTTTTAATTTGCACTTGGCCACTCTCAGCAGACAATAACCAGAAATCCACAGCAACAGCTGGACTGCTGAGAAACCTGCACTGATCAATAAATTTTGTTTTTCCACTGCATTATAAAATAGTCATAATTGTGCATTATTTTTGAAGCTGAAAAGATGACCTAAGATTTGGTCAGCAGCAGCTACAAAATATCATGGACAACATGCTGCTTGGGCAGAAATTGATGCTTCAAGCACACTGACAGCTGGGTCATTACAAATCCACTTTTGTTCTCAAGCCAACCATCTCTAAGATCAAAGCACTATCACTAGTTGTTAACAGAGCATTAAAAACTACTCCAGAGTCAGACAAGCAAACGAGAATACTGCAGTGTCATTTTTCTCTGTACATTTTTCACAGGGAAAACAGGACCTTTCACCTCTTCTAAAAATGGAAGTTTTTAACATTATTTAGACTTGTACATAAATAATGAATTTATGGTAAACAATCAGAAGTAGTTTTTGCAAGAGAGATTTAAATGGAACAAAAGAAATTCAATGACCTATGGAGATTCTAGAATTTGTCTGGCTGGACATTATACAAAAATCAAACCAGACTTTACTCTGTGCACCTGTCTCCATTCTGCTGTTTATTCTTAACGTATTTCAGTGGACTGTTTGAAAAGTGAGATAACAAACCCAGAAGTCCTGCCCACTCTTAAGTCAAGAAAAGTTTTGCTGTTGTCTGCAGGGGATTCGTGACTTCATCCCAAAACATGTGGGAAGAAATCTGCCCTGGAAGGAACTCCAGTGTAGTAATTTAAAATTTGCGTGGAGCTTTCAGGCAGCTCGGTGAGGTCAAGGAGGTTTATATCCCATTTGATGAAAAGCATCGAATACGGCCTGGAGCTTTTAATGTATTCTTTTGCAAATGTGAGCCCGAGACCACAATCTGCCACCCTTCCCAGGGAGCCCCTCTGGGCAGGGATTGCTCAGGGCTGGGAAGTGACTGCAGTACCGGGCTCAGCTCTCCGGGATTCCTGAGGCCGGACATCCATGAATAAATAACCTGCTATTCCAAGGTTCTCAGAATCAGGGCTTCCCCGAGGAACCACTGATCTTACTTGAACAAAATACCAGCTCTGGCTCTAGACACTTTTGACAAGGATCTGTTAGGCTTGGAATAAATACTCTGGGCAGAATTAACCTTTGATAAAGTGGGAGAATTCGCTGGAGTAACGTCCAGGGGGAGTCATACCTGCTATCAGTATTTCACCTCAGATGAGATTATGACACGTTACAAAATTCTGCTACAAGAGAAGCCATCAAAATTTCTGAATAGTTAGAAGAGTATTACACCTGAGATAATATACTAATCCATCACTATGACAATTTTATAAAGATACTTAAAGCAAGAAGGTCTAAAATCATTACGACTTCTAGCACTGTAGCCTGAAATTTTAACCTTACTTAGTTTTTAAAGTTACACTAGAAATTTAAAAATGGCAGCATGGTGAATCATTAAGAAACATGTTATTACAGAAAAATTCTGTACAATGAATCTTGTGGATCGATAAAAAAAAATTACCCACCTTTTCAGAGAGCAAGGACCTGGAGATTCTCAAGATGACCGAATAAGCCCTGAGCAGCTGCTAACGCAGAAAGACAACCTTCCTGTTAATTCTGCTTAAAGGTATTTAAAGCTCAGCCTCTCCAGTTGCATCACCTCAGATCGGTTACACACTGATGATTACTGAGGATAAAGACTTGATTTTAACTGCCCTCTTTTAGGATATAGAATAAAGAACAGAAACTATGACGCAACACAGACCTTACCTTTCTGTCCCATGCAGCAGCTTTTTTGGTGGTTTGTTTATAAACAAGTATTTGCTTGTTAACAAATATTAAAGTTGAAATATACTGGGGAGGTGACTGACAACTGATTTTTCCAAATATCAACTTGCCATTCTGACAAACAGCACTGTCAATGTTACGTTTATCTCATCATCATAATCAATAGGATTAAAAATTGCTGGTTTTCTTGCTCTCTTGGAAAAAAACTTCGGGAAATTTATGAAAACATGTCTGAAAAATTTAAGGAGTGCTGAAGGTCACATCTGCTATGAAGACTCTGGAAGTCACTGAAATTCTGCCATTAGATGCTTGCATTTGGCAGTCAAGCGGATCCGAGATAAAATGAGGGGAAAAAAATAGAATTAAGTCTCAGCCCAGCAGAACCTTGGGTAGAAGTAACCAGTCCTGGTCTTTTTTTGTTAGAGTACTATGGGAGCACAGGACTGAAAGGACACCTGTGCTGCTGAGCTCTGTTCCCAGAAACTGCAGGACTCACAAAAGCGCCTCACACACCTCTCCATAAACCATTCCAGTGCTTCCCCACTGCACTGGGAATCACCATTCAGCATTTTCCCATTTGAACAAAACAGCTTTCTCCTTCAGCATCGTTCTGGGACAGCGAACCTCAGTAATGCCTCTTTCCTGTGTCTGCCTTCACCAAAACTGCTCCTTATAATCAGAAGAATAACAGAGAACAAAAAGAACTTTGCACTTAAATCCTGGCTGAAGGCATTAATGCCAGCAACAGCAAGGTACATTTCTGAGAGCATATGGCAAACCCGATCATTTTTAACTTTGTTTTAAAAACAAACCTTGTTATTTGCACGCACAGCATTACCAGCACACTCCACACAAACCTCCCAAAGTAACGAGGCACCAAATTGTCAGAACAGTCCTCCTTGACCAACAGCTTTTGCCACAGCAGTGCCCGTGCTGTGGATGCGAGGGTGGGCAGTGGCTGTGCCCCCGTCAGCCCAGGCAGCGGGCACGCAGCTCCAGCGGCTGCAAAAAAAGGCTCTGCTCGACTTGCAGAGACAAAAGTTGCTTGCATTAAGCTATTTCCAGAAATTCATGAGGAGCCAAGGGCAGCACACAATGCTGACAGGAAGGTACACAATGCTACAGCAAAGCAACTGAATTAAATAAATGTTTATGGCGCAGTACAAGACTGACAGTACTCACTAATGTTCACGGAGTTCCAAGTAACTTCCTTCAAGCGATTCCAACCTGAAAACATAACTATTGCAGCACACAAAGAACTACAAACTGATTTAAAAGCTACTTTATTAAACACATTAAAATACTAGTCTACCTACACACGTGATCTTTTGTACAGCTTTTATTGTTATTGAACAAAACACAAAATTTTTTCCTTCATATATTTTGAATAGATCTCTGCAGATATCATGAGGAATATGACACTGTACACCAAGTAAGCACCAAGAACACTAAATAGCCATAATGATTCCCTCTTTATACTTACAGATTTTTTGTGAAATTAAACAAGAAGTACTAACACTGTAGTAATAATAATAAAAAAAAATCAAAGACATAGTTCCTTAAATTAATTAATTATAATCCTTTAACTATTTCAGAGCTTTAGTACTTGATTTTAATAACTATGGCTAATAGAGCAGCTAGAAACCCAGGATTATTTACTGAGGAATTTCTAAGGACAGTCATCGTTGTGGTGAGGTGAATGCTGTTTCCCCCGTTGTTCTGACAGGGTCCAGAACTAAATAAAGTTATTGTTTTACTCCCTGACCACAGGGAGAAGGCTGAACAAAGCAAAAAGGAGACCATTTCTGGCATTTAAGGATCCTGCAACTGAAATTAAGTAAATAAAGGTGAAATGTAAGGAATTAAGCTGGGTTTATCAGTAACACCAGACCACAGCCACTGCATCTGCTCCTATTCAGCCTCTGGACTGGAGGAGGGAAAGCAGCAAAATAAGAAAGGCAGAAAGGTGATGTGTGCACACTCTGAAATACATGGCACTGCAGGTGGAACCAAACCAGGAGATGACTCCTGTCTCTTAGAGAACCAAGCTTGTAATTCAAACCAGGATCATAACATGGATTTCATATCTAACTTTTCTACGACAGTAGATGATATTGAATCCAAACTTGTCACTGCAGAGAACGAAACTGAAACCTGTCTCCAGGCAGAGCAGGCGAGCCCTTGCCCTGGCCCAAGTGCCCCGCAGAGTGCCCAAGCTGCAGTGCCACACTCCGAGCCAAGCCAGCCTGCCTACACAGACACTGCGGGTGTGCAGCAGCCACTCTGGGAGTGCTCTCCGCTCCCCTGCCCACAGGAAGGTGAAAGCCAGCCTCAAACACAGCCGGCGTATCAAGGCAAAGAGTAGAACAGCCTTGGGGAGAAACAAACCCTTCTCATGACAGAAAGTGAAGGCAAGGAAACCTGTAAAGCAGTAACACCTATCCCGTGGCAGCCTCCCTCTGACTGGTGCTGACACGGCAGCAGTGCAAACTCGACAGATAAATGCTCTTCTCACCAGGTTTGGACTAAAAACTGTATGGTAAGCTTTGTGTCCAGGTGGTGATATAAAGTTATCCTCGTAGGACTGGAATGAAGGGAGAAGAGTAAGAAAAGGGAGAAGGAAATAAGTCAAAATCACTCCTACTGTTCAAGTCTTGACTGAAGAACAGCAGCTTAATTCGCTGCACCCTGCCATGCTCCCCACCAGCTGGTGAAATGAACCATGAAAGTCTGCTGTCTTTATAGAGTCTCTGAGGAAACAGCAATTCCCTGGTTTCATTAAACCCTGGTGAGAAAGCCAAGTTTGAAGCTGCTGGGGACTTGTATCAGTTCCAAGGCATGCGGAGAGGGGGTGAAAGGAAACGTCACTTGAAAGAGGTGCTTGGTATCAAGCATCAGCTGTGGAACCTCCTCACGGTTGTTCAGCATGGCCTGAAATCAGAACAGAAAGAGTGTGAAAACATTGAATTAAGAACCAAAGCAAAACCAGCGCGTTGCTTCCTCCCCACTGCAAATCTTGCTTTTACATGATGTTAAGCAGATTTGTTTGCATCACTTTCAAGTGTCTAGAAGATGAGCAACTCAGTAATAATACGGTGTAGAAGTCAGGTACAACTATAAAGCACCAAAACTCGCGTGGATGAAGCATCCTGCAGGCTGAATATTGGCAATGGCAGTTGCAGCCCTTACCTGGACTTTCCGAACAAACGACGGAGTCACTCTTTTCTCAAAGTCATCTATCGGAGTGTACGAGTTCAGGATCTTAACTATCTGCTCAAATTACAAAAGACTTTTTTAGTGTGTCACAAAAAGGGAGAAGACAAAAAGAAAAAAGCATTATTATGACATTCTTGCTAATATTTAATTAAAGTTTCAGTAAAACGTTTTACAGTAAAGAGAGAATTTTGACTTGTCACCTACTGAGTTGTTACACATATGATTGCTATGACTCATTCCCAGAGGTGTCAGCAGGATCAAGGAGTTGCAGAAAAAGCTGAACTGATTAAGTGAAACAATAAAAAACCCCTGTGACATACTTAGAAAAAATACACTGTGGAGCAAAAACGTGGGATACAACAAAGCAGGGAAGCATTCACCACGGGAGCAGTTAGAATGCTCAAAACAATCAGGAATAAGGAGTTAAAATTTCAGTTTAACAAGTGATGATGTGGAATGCTGAGGAATGCTACTTTTATGAAACGAAAGTGCAACGGCTTTTTTGCAACAAATTATTTTAGATAGCTAATATTCTGCAGTCAGTGCTGCCAGAAGAAAACAGATGGTTCAGTACCTGCACAGTGGAAAGGGAGGTGCAGTGCTCACATATTTCCTTGGCGTCATCATCTGTGATCTTTTTAACCTGAAGGAGCCAGGCTGCTTGAGACAGGGGCTCCAAAGTTTCTTTGGCATTGCTGCTTTGAAGGTTCTTGTCCTTAAGCCATTCTTCCAAGTAGCTGATATTACACCTGGGTTAAGCCATGAACAAAGAACAGAAATGTCAGGCTCCCCTTGACAAGCAAGTTACTTCAAAGACTGTTAAAGAAGAAATACTCCTCTAGTGTAGCATTCAAATTAATACATTTTAAGTTAAAAACAATACCTGCAGATTACAAAAATCAAACAATTAATAGCTGATTGAACTAGAAATTAAATCCTTTGTATATTTCAACTTCTATTTTTTCTTCATTTTTTATTTCTTAAAGCTTGGCTAATAGAAAGTGAGTTCTTAGTTTAGCTGTTGTTTACAGAAAATTACTAATATATACTGTTATTGTCTACTGCACTGTATGGCATTAAAACATGTATTTACACCTGAGCACGGACAGGAAATGAGAATAATCTTTGCTGTTACAAAGCAGGGCCAGGCTTATAAGTGATGACCAGCTTTCTTCTAGTAACGTTCCAGATGGGCCAAGGTGTTACTGATGCTCCTTCCCCTGAGTCTGCAGACTGACTGCTGGGAAGCAAATGCAGTTCCCTCTGCACAGCAGCGAGGAGCAGGTTCCCTTGGTGCTTGCCACAAGAGAGGCGAGGCTCAGCCTACGCCCCCAAGGCTCTGTCTCAGCGCCTCTCTCGTCACAGCGCACGGAACATGCAAGTCAGCTTTTGTGTCCCTGCCAGCCCTGAGCCACTGCACCTGTTCACTACAGTAAGAAAGAATTAAAAATACTGATGGTCACATCACGGCTGAGCTAGCATGGAAAGAATCCTAACCATGTCTGACTTTAAACTTCAGGCTGTAATTTTCTCTGCCTTTTCCTCCACTAGTGTTTCCACGAAAAGAACAATTTGTAATTGTCACGTTGAGGAAGCTCAGCCCATGACACGAATATTTACTTTTCCAAAAGAAGTGAAAACAATTGGCTACTTCCAGCAGAACGGTCACAGAATATCCAGTGACTTAGAGGTAAAGGACTTTACATACAAGTGTTAAAAATTCTTTCTGGGGCTTGTTGAAACTCTGCTGGCTTTACCTTATCTGCATTCCTTTTCTACAGGAGCACATGTCCTTGCGGAGGAAGAGACTATTGAGGGTGACAGCTCCAACCAGAAAGAAAAGCTGCTTCACTGCCTGCTTTAGGAGCTCAGAGTCCAAGCCATTCTGACACATAGTGCTGTAAAAATAGCTGAGCTGCTGCAAGATCGAGGTCATTGTGTAGGTATCCGTGTCATCTATGCTAGAAGAACGTTTACGGAACCCTGTAGGTTTCAAGCCAGAAATTCCTTGAAGGCTTTCATATTCCAGCATGCCTGGTACTGAAACACAACAGAAAAGAACTGATAAAATCAAAATTCCTGAGGCTCCTTTCAGTTACATTAATTACTGAACAAAACCCACTTTTGGGATATTTTAGAAGTTAAATGATACAAGAAAAGTAAGATACTGACAAAGGCTTCCGGAGCACGCAATTTTTAAAAAGCTTTTTGGTTTTGTATGGTGGTGCTCAGGTTCAGAGCATTATCCCACACTAGGAAGTTTTGAGGAAAAAGTCAGGGAATACACCATTCAGTGCAATCTGTGTGTGTAGAAACACACATGCAGGAACACCTACATACAAATATCAGGAGAAAGGAGCCTGTCCCACCCTCTGCCTCCCCGTTTAAGTTTTATTCATGCACTTTACAAGCTGCATTTAGGTCTGCTGGGATTGCTGCTGTCTTACCAATCATGGGCTGAATGCTGTTCTCCATCACAACAATGAACTGGTGATATATCCGAATGGCCAAATCGCTGAGAATTTGTCTGTATTCCGAGAGATCAAAATGCTTCAGACAGTTCTTATTCTGACGTGGAGTGTTCAGCTTCGTGAACTCCTACAAGCGAGTTGTAAATGCAATTAGAAATCACATAACATGATAATTATAAATGGTTGCTGCAATGCTTTGGAGTAGCTCATTCCATCTCTGGCTGAACAGTGTCTCGGAATGAGCCAGAGCTACAGCTAATTTCACTGGATGCTTCCTGTACTTAATTTTCCAGTTTATGCTGACGTTTGCTCTGCTCCTAAAGCCAAAGGAAAGACATGCATAGATGTCAATGAACTTTGGAGCAATTCCTAGATCTCTTAAACAGAAAGCAAACTCTCCCTGTTCTCCTCTCCTCCCACACACGCACACAGAAAAAAAAAAAAGAGAAAAAAAATCCCAACAACGTGGTTGTTTCAACTGCGATGGCAAACAAAAAAATTCACACTGTATTATTGCGAAGCTGTATTATGTTATTTTTGGACTTTTTATTAGCAGAGTTCTGACTTCAAAAGTCTACTCCGAATCCTAACCTGTGTGAGGTGCTGAATATTCATTGGAATCTAGAGTAAAAGTAAATTCTGGGTTCGGAGCTTCCCCGGCTGCTTCACCCCCAAGAACAGAGGTCGGTGACGGAGTTCAATGGCTCGGGCTCCGCACGGCCCCGGCGCGGCCGCGAGAGGGAGAGTCTCTAACCCAGCCAGGCCACCCAAAACCTCACTGAAAACACAGCAAGAGTTTCCAACTGGAGAGAATTAAAAGAACTTTGAATGGCGGGATGAGGTTTAGCTTAAACAAGAAAGCGAAATAAGGGAAAAGACCTGAACATTTTATTGTTTCGCTCCTTCCCCGAGGTTTCCTTCTGTTTTGGTAGCAGTAGGTATTTGAATGGTCCCAGTTGTAAAATGGTAAAGCTGTTTTGTATGTACACACAGCCGGATATGTGAAGTCCAGCTCAAATTAAACTCACGTGGAATAATTGAAATGAAGTAGCAGCTTCCATGTCCCGCCTTTAATCTACTTTAGCACTTTGATGTTTCCTTCCTTTCCCTCTATCCATTAGTTCTATACTGTCTTATTATTTGCATAAGACACATAACACCACTGCAGAGCAATGTGAATATGTAAATACCTGTAAGGAACTGGTGAGCTGGTGAAGAGTTATTAATTAATGCTATTTTAAATTCCAATTAAGATCTGCCCAAAGCAATGAAACTATTTTATGAAATCAATCCTACCTCTTCCCCGCTGTACTGCTTCAGACAGTTGAGAAAATAATATGTATTGGAAAGCCAAAAGGACAACATCTCAAAGTCTTCTGAATGTTCCTGGAAGTGACAAGTAAAGCAGTATTGTCTCATGCAGTTCATTCAGTATTAAATGTAAGACCATTACAGCACTGGTAGAACAGAGCCTGTCCACAGCAGGAGGAGCACAGAGCATCTGTAAGGTGCTGGCTGAGCAAATCCTGCTGTGTTTTCAGGCCAACACACAGCAAAGACCCCTCTTTTGTTTGCTAAATACTGCTTAAGTGTTCTTACATGACAAACAGGCTAAATAATAAGCCTGAACAAACAGTTTTACAATTCCTATGGATACGTAGTGGGCTGGAGGTTCCTGCAAAGAAGCGTGAACAACACCTGCATTCACAAATGAAACTGAACTACAGATAAACACAATTCTAACTATGTATCTCTTATTTTTATTAGCCGAGTAAACACAAGCTTCTCTAACAGATAAACTGTGCTATAAATTTGTCTGTACAAATTATAGGCATTCTCTGTACACGTTCAACTGCATAAACCACAGTCCATGCCTGCCTGTGCTTTCTGCCTGTGTCTGGTGTTTCATTCCATCATAAATCCACAACAAAGCCCTCACAGAGCTGAATTTGTTATGTATACAGCATAGCAATTTTTGTTTATGATTTAATTTTGTACCCTGGCTGGCAATTTGATTTTAATCGTTTGGGTTCCAGTGCTGCAGTACCAGATTAAGGACTGAATTACACCAGCAGCCAAGCAGTGCAAAAACCTCTTCAGATTCCACTACCTGCTGCTGCCAGACACAGTAACCTTCATTTCTGTCCCTCTGACTTCTACCAGTGCTGGAAGCACAGGTGCACTTCCCCTAATAAGCTACTCATTGTAAAATGTAAAGTACTTGAAATGATCTTGTCAACAAGATCTTCAGATAAAAATAATTTATGTTAACGCATTCTGTGGATTCAGCGTTCAGCACAGCAGAGCCTTACCTGGAGACTTTACAGGGATGCTACTACAAACCTCAAAAAGACTGTCACTAGTGATTGTCACTCTCTTCTAGGACTATCAGCAAATGGAAGTGTTGGATTCCCCAGGTACCATGCATGCACCCTGTAAACCTTCTGTTAAAACCCAAAAAGTACAGTATGGTACAATCAAACAATCTCCTACCTTAACAACCTCTTTGATACCATCAATGGTTACATTCATGAAAGACTTGAGCATGTCAGCATCGTTCAGGTAATCTGCATACCTCACACACATGAACAGGATGTGAGCTGGAAGGCCAGGTATCATATTCACTACAACTCCACGTGGCTTTAAATCTGCACAGAGGAGAGTCACCTGGTTTGTTACGTAAAAATTCAGTTATTCAGTGTATCATTCTGAAAAAGGCAAGCACCATGCTGTTCCTTTCTGCAGTGACCAGTCACTTGATAAATGATTTTCTGGTGAACTGCTCGTTTCTGAAAGCTTCTCTAAGAGTACTGCTCACATATGAGTATTAATTACATTCTTCTGAGGGGAAGGAGAGCATTGTAGCAAATTCTAAGGTCCAGCATAGGCTATGCCAGGCAGGACAACTTCAAAAAGCAAATCTCATTTAACTACCCTCTGGATGCCCCAGAAAATTCCAGCATTGCTTAAGGACACACCTTTGTTCACAAAAATATAAACATCCACAAGGCTGAAGAAGGCACAAAGGAAAGGTAGGTGGTGTTAATTTAATTATGGTACCAATGTACATAGAAAACTCGTCAAACTTACTACTGATTGTAAGCTAATGAAAAAAAGCTGTTTTGGCAGCAAGACTGATATTGTGAAGTAGCTCAGGTGAAGGACAAAACCCTTGTACAAGAGAAACATGAAGCACAGCTCCTTTCAGCGGAGGGATGACATGGAAAGGACAGGCAGGACAGTAACCATCACACGTGGATATAAGCACCGTGACTTACAGACTTGGTGGATGACCAGGAAGAAAGTAAATTCGAGTCCCTGGTGTGCTCTTGAGATTTATAGCTTCAGAGGTGGATAAATAGTAAGAAAGGCAACAGAGTCAGCATTAGTCAGAGTCAGAGAAATAGTTTTTACACAGATAAAGCATTTCTGTACTTGAAATGTCTGGCAGTGGAAAGAGAGCAGTAGAGAGGCTCCAAATTGTACTGGTGGTGAGAGAACAGGGGAACTTCGAACGTAAACAAAATATGGCCCCTTGTGGTTTTTGTTACGGCCTTCTGAATGTTGTTGATGACTTATAAAATTCCGAGTTTTACTAAAATACCGAGGATCAGATTTTGAACGATCCTTTCTTCATCCTCTCTCTTGTACTCCATCATTCCCACGTACTCTCTGGGCACAGCTGGGGCGTGGGCTTCAGCTGCCAAACACAAAAGCACCGTCACTTCCAGGTCGTGGGCAAGCTAACATGAGAACAAACCTCTGGAGAAAAGCAGTTTTCTCTGTCATAGAGAGAGTACAGGCCCTGCTCACACTGATGCTCTCAGCCTATGGCTCCAAGCACTAGGAGCTCAGTAACATTTATGTTATTCATGAACAGCTTCACGGGGTCAGTGGGACTAAGAAGAATAAGCAGCAACCATACCCCTCTATGTCAGACACCTCTGCAATGCTTCTGAGAGTGTCCTTTAGGGAAGAATTACTTGGCTATCAGAGAGCTTGTGTGAGGGTGTGTATTAACTCCTGCTGGCAGGACCTCATCCCCTGCCTTCACCTTTACCATGCAGGCCATGTCCCTTTGTGCTTATTACTTAGCTGGGGGGAAAACCAAACAAACCAGGAAAGGATTTTTATGTAATTTGTGTTGATGATCCCCCTGGCACATTTTTCTGAGGTTTTAAATTTCTAACCCCGCCCCAAACTTCACCTTTTAAAAAACGTGTTTTGCTTCAGACAGACACTGAGCATTCAAAGCTATTAAGCAAAATAAATCACGTAACAATATCTTAATCTTACCTTTTTCAATAGTCTTGGTCAGAGTTTTGATCTGATCCTCTAATTTTTTTATTATTCTGTCTTTCATGTCTAGTTTCTCTTCAAGATCCTGTAATAATCGAAGTCAGTCAGTTCAGAGTAAACACAATTAAAATATGTTTTCTACTCCTCCACATTATTGCCACAATTAAAGCACACTATGATGTGCTTTCACTTATATTTGCTGAAGAAACACCTTCACATCTTTTTTTCTCCCTCAGTTAATTGAAGAAACATCCTATCCATACCACGAAAATCATTATTTCGTTCTTTTTGTCCTGCATTTCAGGTATGGTTCCTTCATGACAATTTCATTTCCTCACCATGTTTTCCACAGCAAGTGGAGTTATCTTGCTTTGTACTTCATCCTGGACTTCATCTTGCACCAAACCATTGCTCAGCCCCTCCGTTCCTCGGGTTGTGTCCTTCAGACTCTCTTTTTCTTTTATGTCTACTTCATTCTGGGCCTCAGTAGTTCTAAAAACAGATAAGAAGCCTTGTCTCTTAATCTTTTGTGAAAGCACAGTCAGACCATAGCTGTCCCTTAGTTATTAACTGTACACAACTCTAAGACAAATCTTAAGTAGAATGTAATACTTTTAAGACTTTAAGTGACTCTGTTACCACAGCTTATAGTGACTACATTTCTTAAATTAAAAAAAAATTGTAAAAAAAAAAGTTAAAAATTACCGTCTGTGTGTCCTGTCCCGCTCTAGCTCATAATGCAGCCGATTTGACATCTCTTCCAATTTTTTTTTTCAGTAATAAATAGCAACAAAACCCAAAACAAAACAGAAACAACAAAATCAAAGGTATTTACTCTTCAGTACTAGTATTCAGTAGATCTTTGTCACACTCAGAATTGTGGTTCATCTAATGAAACTGGATGTCCTGCCAGGTAATGTATCAGGGAAATATGTGACTACTCCATAACCACACAGAAAATTACGTGGCATGAAGAATTCTGACACTACTAACTTCTTGCAGTCGGCAGTAAAACTACTCAGAAATTTTAAATCAGTTGCCTGGGAAGACACTGCAGTCAGAGAGACTCCAAATCCTCAGCAAAGTATGCTTTCCCAAGCTGAGAAGAACTTTTCCCTCTGCCTCCCACTCTGAGTTCGGCAGCATTCTCTTCAGCCCACCTCACAGATTATGTCTTAAGTTCCCAGTCAACTTTCCTTTTCATGCCTGTTTCCAAAGGACATATTCCATTCCACATAAACTTAGCAGGGCCCTGCTGAATACATTTGGAGACTTCAAAAGCATAGAACTGAATGACCTCATAAAGGCAAAAGAAAGCACATATTTTCATGCATCTTTTTCTTTACGAAGAGATGTAAACTATACAACACTTTTTTTCATTGAGTTTCTTTCATTTTACTAATAAGAAAGTAAGTAATGAGGCAATGAAGTTGTCGGGGAATATTACTTCAGCTTTCAAAAGTTCACTTCCAGGGAACTCCTCATGTTCATCTCAAACACCTGAGAGGCTGGGGACCGTAGTGGCACTTTACCTTTCAGCTTCACAGCCTGCTCTTGAAGACGGTTCTCAAGATCTAATTTTTGATTCTCAAGTTCAGCAACTTGCTGCTTAAGATCTGGGATTACCTTCCAGAGAAAAAGGAGATTTGTGTATTTCAGCACCTTCCTTCTTTCCAAATCCCTGCAGCAGCTCCCAAGTCACCCCACGACCCCCAGCTGCAAACAGCCCAGAGCAGGGACAGGCTCTGGGGGTGCTGCTGCCTGCTTGCCTGCCTCGTTTAACTCTTCTCCAGGCACCTGCTGCTGGCCACTCTTAAAAACTAAACACTGACCTAATCAAACTGTTGGACTGTCCCACGGCTACCATTGTTCTGTTCTAGTGTAAAGGAAATTACACTATGGCTTTAATTTCCCAAGTTCAATTAACAGTGAAAAAAAAAACCCTCAATATGCCATAAAACAATTTTTAGTAAAGAATTTTATAAATAACTTTTCCTTATATTTTTACTCTGTTTTGAAAACATCTCTTCGAATATTTTTCAGGAAAACGATCTGGCACATGCTGTCCTCTGGAACAGCACCAGCTCCCCGTGTCGGGCAGTTCTGCACAGCACCAGCTGTCTCCAGCCGTGCCCGCAGCTCGGTCTGGCATCTGTAGCTGCCCTCTGGTGGGGAGAGCCTCAGCACTTTGAGGAGGCTTCTGAGGAAAATCTCAAGCCAGGTTTATGCAAATGAAAAGGCAAAAAGCCTCGGTGAGGCTGCCCCAGCAGGCTGGCTGCTCAGACAGTAAATGTGGCTGTCCCTTCCCAGCAGGCAGGGAAGAGCCCCAGGGATGTGTCACCTCAGGTGGCCCCACTCGTTTGAGCCTTGACATTTCAAAGACGTGGCCACAAGCTCTCGAGTGCCACAGACACATCTGGGTTGTGCCTCTGCACCCGGACCTTACCAGATTTTCTGAGGTCAGCCTGCTGACTTCAAGCCGAATGCCATCATTTATGTCATTTTCCTCCCGGAATAATTTTTGCAGATGGTTAATATCTTGACTAAGATGTTCAACTTTAAAGTTCAAACCTTCAATCTCCTTCTCATAGATTTCTTTCTGAGACTGGAAGTGGCTTTCCAATACTCTGTTAAAACAAAAGGGAGAAAGAACATGGCAGATGTAGAATGACCTTGATTAAATGGGTCAAATTTAATACAAAGTGAAAACAAAATACTGTGATTAACACAGAGATATTCCATTGCATCACTTGTGCATTAAAGGAGGTGAAAGTTATGCATGATATCTCAGAGGAAACACATTTCCCTGACACAGACACACTTATCTCACTGGCTTGGTCGAAGTTTATTCAACTGATTTTACACTGCTCAGCCCACCATGTAAAGTAGTGTTTGTTCATTTCCTTAACAGAAGCTCAGTGTTGCACTGTGAAATTAGTTACCCACTGATCTTTCAATTTATTTTCTAGAGCACAGCTTGGAGTTATGGAAGCACTGAAGAACTGAACGAACCTTGTGGCTTTTTTCAAGCCCTCGTAAGCAAACCACAGTTCTCCATCCTCATTTAAGTGTTCCAGATCCTCTGCAGAGAGTCTAGAGCACAAGGCAGAACCATTAGTGTGCAGGTGAACACAATGCATTTCCTAAGCTTTTTTGAAGAGACCTCAGAACAAAATTACCTGCTTCTTACGTCTTCAAAATCATAACTTTCAAGCAGCTGCTTTGTAACTTCTGACATCTTTTCTGCAAAAAACCCCATAGAGTTTATAAAATTCATTATTTTCTCTGCATGTTTCATTATAGGGACCAAAACAACCTCTTCCTAAATCTACTAGGTTCTTTCCTGGTGCTCAGTAAATACATCTGATTTACCACAAGAACACAGTGAGGGACTTGGTTCTACTTTGGGACACGTAGGAGCATCGGGCTGATGTGCCACCAACACTGTTTGTTTCCTAAACACATCAGAGTTCAGTGCAAAGTTGCATCTTCCTGCTCTGAACCTGGGAAACTCCTGGAGTTGTACAGATGATTTATCATCTGGTGCTGGGTTACTGCATTAAATGCTGCAAACACAGGTTTGCTCCACGACATTGCTATCATTACAAAAAGCTCACAACAGCAGTGCTTCTTAAGTACATTTTTCCCAAGAGAACCCAACTCAGCAAGGAATTTAAGCATATTTGACATTATTGGACCTAGGACAAAGGACAGGATGAAAGAAAACTAGATAATGTATTGTTTATACACTTTTGGGTCACAAGAAGATACTTGTTAAACTCCAAGTGAAGTTTAAATCATGAGTATTTATTTCTAAGCACAAAGGAGGAATGTCTGAAATCAGAAATTCCTCAGAGGGGCACCCCAGCTCTCAGTATTCAGTGACACTTTGTAAGCTGTGTGTGAATGGAGTGAAACCACCCAGGGATGGGAAAGAGAACTGGAGTTTTGCCGGAGCTACACAGAAGAGATCAGCTGGAGCTGGCCTGGCTCACACTCTAAGTTCTCTGCACCATCTGGGGTGCAGCTTACCCCTCAGCTCTCGCTTCTGAGAGTGGGCCTGCTTTTCAGCGTCCAGTTTTTGTGTCTGCAGAAGTTCGATTTCCTTTTGCAACTCGGGTATTTTCTGAATCAGACAGAAATCATACACTGAGACAAGGAGCGGGTGACAAGGGCTGAGTATCAGTTAAATCATAATTATAATTAAGAACAGGTTAATATGGTGAAAAAGCTTAAAATGCACAGTTGTGTTGAAAGCATCAGGTTCTCAGGCATTGGAGCAGAACAGTAACATGATGTACTGAAAAAAAACCATGTTTGTGCCACGGAACTGACTCAGAGAAAAAAAATGTGACTTTACACTATTTTAAGGTTCAGTTTATAAACTACATGTATGAAAAATCCCCCGAGAAACAAATAGTTTCTCAGAAAAAAGGAAGGAAAAAAAGATCTACATATTTCAATTTATAAACATTCAAGCACAGTTTCTCTTGGAAACACGCACTTATTTCTGCCAGCAGGACCTTGCACTGTCTGCTGCATGGAAACAATGCAATGTAGTGATGTATCAAATACAGCTTATTAACCACAACTTCTTCTAAAGACGCACTGGGGATAAAAAAATTAGTGAAGATAATCTATAAACAAAACACGCACATTCTCCACTTGCTTTACCCAGCAAAGGCTCCAAAATTAAATGAGTCATGCTTCACCTGTGCTTGTTTTGTAAGCTGTCCTACTTCCATTTTCAAGCCTTCCTGAATGATAGTTTCTTGCTGGATTTGTTGCTGTAGCTGAGCTTTTTCTTCTTTCAGACTCTTAATTTCTCCCTTGAGCAATTCAATCTCCTTTTCATAGTCCTGCTTCTGGTTTTGGAAATTCTTCTCAAGTATCCTGAAGAACACAACAAGAAGGTAATTTTATTCGGCTACATTCGTAAGTGAAAAAGTGGGCTTCGTGTTAGCTTTAATTTGAGGGACCTGCTTCCTTGAAGAACACTTAAATGAACTGTAATCACTTGAAAATGCTGTCTTACACCCCCAGAACACTCCTACGTAATGGATGGTAACGGGAGGAGAACGTCCCCAGGTTTCCTCACATACAATATAATGATGCTGGGATGGAATTCATGCTGTTGTATCCCCTACCACTGCTCCATGCCCACACATGATTCCTGAGCCTTTCCATGCCTTTAAAACTGGCTGCAAGAGACAGAGAAAAAAACGGAGTGAACTTCTCCTCACGTACAATATAATGATGCTGGGATGGAATTCAAGGCAAAACTGAGCTCTTCCCACTGAAGCCAAACTCTCCAGCTCTGTGAGTCAGCCCACCCGAGCAGCTTCCCACTGCACTCGTGGCCACAGCCAGCACTGAAGGAGGACACAGCTACAGGAAGCCCTGTGTCCTTCTCAGCAGAACACTGCAGGAAGCTTTCCTTTTCCACCAGCCCCTGCTGGACTGGACTGGCTTCCAGCATAACACAGGTAATGAGCAAAGCAGAAAAACTAGCAGAAGAAGTCCTCTAATATAGTCTGAAGTTACTGGCAGCTGAAATCAGACTGAGCTGGAGCAGCACAGAGCTTCCAGCCCTCAGGAACAGGGGCTGATTGCTCCCTTCACACTTCAGAGAAGAGCATTTCCCTGGTGCTGAAGGGTCTCTGTCCTGGACTGGAAAGGAGTTATTGGGAAAGAAACACTTGATCCAAGGAAAGCATGCTGCAAAGCAACAGCCATTTGTTGATAAATAACAGGATTTTTACTGCAAATTAAATACCTAAGGGGCAAAAAAAAAGTTCTTTCCTTTATATTTTTAACCAAATGTCCTTTACAAACACTGCCTCTGCCTCATGCTGAATCCCTCAGCTCTGTCCTTTCATATTCACTTCTCAGCAGTTCTGACTGGTGTGGCCAGCAGCTGCTCTTCCACTCCTGACCAAACTCTGAGGATATCCCCAAAGAAATCATTATGATCAGAGCTGCCTTCCAGTTCTCAGAGAGACACGTGAAAAGACAGGAAACAGCAAAAGAACAGTCTCAGTGCAGTCTCCTGCACATGCCTCACCCACAAACGAGAATGTGCTTTTCCTAAACTCTGCGTGAAGCACTCAGCCCCAGCATTAATGCCCGAGAACACGGACAGATTCATAAGTGATGTCAGCATAATACATCTGCAGAAGGGGAAAGAAAGGTAGGGAAAGAGAAAGCACGAATGCTGTTTCAAAGAAATAAAATTCAGATTACATACATTCGCTGGTTTTCTTCTTTTTGTACATCACGGAAGAGTTGCTGTGTGAGGTCATCCATTTTCTCTGTCAAAAATATTTTAATATTTCAAAGACCTTAATGCAATTGTGTACGTTTATTAAAAAAGCATGACCGCAATGTGAGAAGTCTTGTTTTAATAAGTAATCCTTAACGTATTCTGAGGCAGATATTACTCCCTCAAGTGCCAAAAATCATCACACTACATTTTACAAGTAATGCTATAGAAACAAAAAGATTCTGAAGCACCAAATTGTTATTCATCTAAAGTACACCTGATCTCATGTGCTGCCCGTGTCCTTTGAAATTAGACTCCTAAAAGTAGTTGTATTAAAGGAACCAAGGATGAAGCTGCACTTTGAGGGAATACATGTGTATGAAAAAGGAAACGTAACAGGAGGAGAGCTTCTGCTATTGAAAGAACAAATTTCATTTAACTATTAAATAAAAAGCATTTGCACACTTGCACTACACTTTCCAAGCAAGAGAAGGAGCAACTTTCAATTTACTACAATTTCAGCATTTATGTGGCCTTTATTAGAACAAAAGTAATTTACTTTTGCTGAAAACCTGACTTTACCCCACTACAACTCCTTTGAAACTCCTCTTAGTTATTGTACCTTTCATTTCCTCAGTTTTTTCTTGGAGCTTTATTTCCAAGGTCTCCTTCTGTTCTTGTAATTCTTTATTCTGATTCTCAAGTTTTAAGATTTTCTGTACACACAAAAAGTAAGCAAAATAAATAAATCACAAAGGAGGAAGAAACAGGTCAGAGAAGATCCTACATTTTAACAAGCATGGTATGGACTCTCTTCCTTCCCTGCTGCCTCCCCCAAAAGAGTGTAGTCACTTAGAAACTCTCAAACCATGCATTTGATAAATCCAGTAACTGAAAACATTATTTAAGAAGAAAGGCACACAGATGGCCATTATAATTTACCTGCTCACTGTCCTCTCTGTATTTTTTCCCTTTCTCTTCATACGTTCTCTTTTGAGCTGTTAATTTTTCGAGTTCTGACTCGAGTTTCTGAATTGCATCCACGTCGTCCATGTGAGCTGAAGCCAGACTGGTCAATCGTTCCAGCAAACCATGATTTTCTCTGCTCTACAGTGAGCAGGACAGGATAAAAGAAAACACAAAAATGCACTGGAACTGTTCCACAGGATTTTAAAGGGAGCACCTGACCCTCTTCTGCTCACCATCCCCTACCAGTCATGACTATTTCAACCCAGGACTGCTTCCATCAATTAGATTAAAACTACCATTTTCAAGATGATTTGGCTGGAATGGCTCTCAAAAATAAGCTACAAAATGAACATAATGTTGAATTGCCAAAATGACAAAACATGTTGCACCAGAGCAGTATCTCACTCATCCTCCATCCTAACGCAGGTAACCCCACCCAGAGATTGGATGGACTTAAAACAGTAAGAAACCCAAAAGGTTAATTGCAGACTATTCTAATTTGCATAATTAATATTATGCAAAATTAGAAAATATAAGGAAACCCTGGATGATTCTTTCCACCCTGGGTGTAGAAAGCCTGGTAGCTTATTATAAAGGACCATAGCCCTTACATATTCTCCTGTCTTCTCAGTTCAACACCTTTGACTGGAAGAGATATGACAAAAAAATCAGTACAAAGCAGAAGCTGAGTGCTCCCCCTCACCTGCTCCTCTATCCTCTTCTGCAGCTGCTGGACTCTGTAGGAAAGCTGGATGTTCAGCACAAACCGCCGGATGTTCTGGAATCTGCGCCTGGCAAGCCACGCACGGGCATGTTTCTGGAGGATCACAGCCTTCTGCTCCTCACGCATCTGTAAAACAAATATTGACATCTGTCTGTAATCAGCTCCATCCACGCCAGCTGTAACAGCCTGTGAGCCTACACACACTGGTGGGGACCACACATCTCATGGAAACGTCAGAGCACTCAAACACCCAGACTGCACACACGTCTGAGCCACTCCAGTAACCATAGTAAATGGTCTGCACCCATATAAACCCGAGAGAGCTCTTGGTAAAAAACAAAAAACCAAAAAAACAGAGCAGAAGGTTTGAGAACCAGACATGCAAAAGGTAAATTATTAGGGATAATTGCCATTGTGTCCATGTTTTTTACGGAGCATGAGCTGTTTCCAGCTACTGAAATAAAACTTTTGATAGGCTGTACCTTCCGATACTTTTTCCGTGCTAGAAATCCCCTTGTGTAAGCTTGTATCGTCACAGCAGCCACGTGGATGAGCTGGCAAAGTCTGCGGACCAGGTAACCCCGGCAGTGCTTCTGAATAATTATGGCTGCCCATGTTTGCTTCAGATTCCTTGCAGTTATAGCTTGCCTTAATTCAAAAGACAGTAAGATTTACTTAGGTCACGTGAGATTTTTCATGCTCGTTCTCTTGGCCAGTCAAATTACACATACACACACACACAAAAGGGAAGATATCAAAACCAGGCATCCACTATCAAAACCAGAGCTTGTTCTTCAGCCAAAGTGGAAGAGAGGGAGTTATGCACAACTTCTGAAATCTGCCCACGAGCAGTTGTTCTGATGGTCTCCTTATGAAAACCCCCCAGCCTACACAGAGCCACCTTTCAGCCTGCTTTCAATGACTGCTGCACTTCCTTTGCCGGGATTTGTCCACACTAATTCACAGACCCCTGGCTCCTTCTCTGGCTCTGAAGCCCAGCAGAAAGCCCAAGACAACGACTGGGTCATGCCCTACCAGCTAAGGACTGAGCTTACAGGCAGGCAGGGCTCTTGGGAACCTGGCAGCCAACACTGGAAACCTGCTGGGGTGCTCACACCAGCTGAGTAACTTGAACACTTTCAAGTTCGTAATTACAGCCAAGAGGAAATGGAAATGCAACCCCAACTGCTCTTTCATAAAAACTACACTTTGGGCTTTAGCTGGGCCTTCTCCATGCCTCCAGCCCCGCCCCGAGAGCCAATTCAGCGAGGAGCCAGGAGCACCTCACAGTGCGCTGCCCGCGGAAGTATTGCTGCACCGTGACCGCCGCCCTCCTCACGCTCAGGAACCTCTTCCTCTGCAGCCAGCCCCGGACCCGCTTCTGGATCAGGATGCACGCGTGCCTCAGCTTGTCTGAGCGCAGCTTCTCTAAGTAAGCGACCTGTCCTGCTCTGAAAAAGATTTTCGTTCTCCCAAACTGATACTGGTTATGATCCTGAAAAAGAAAACAGTAGGTATATTAAGTTTTTGGGGTTTTTTTTGTAGACCAGGTATTCTCTTCCTTTTATAAATTGTCACTTCAGCCAAGCTCTTCTTCAAGACACGATCTTCCTAAATAAGAATATCCTCTCTGCCTTCTTTGTAGATAGGAATATGTAGGGGAGAAAAACCCACCAAGCAGGAAAGACACAGAGAACTACACCAGAAGTTGTACACTCGTGATCTAAAATTAAAGGGAGGCTCTGGACTTATCATCAAGGCCTTAAAAGCAACCTCTTCACCTCCTCCTACAAGTCTGGTTCCATGGGCTCAGCAGCACCTTTTGCTGCACCTTTCTAGCCTGGAACCAGCGAGCTGCGTGAGCAAAAACTCGGGGTGAGGCTGCTTCCAAGTTCCAGCTCTGCCCCTTGGCCTGTGCCAGAGGTACTTAGCAAGTCTGCCTGTGCCTGGTGTGACACATCCCTGAATCTGAGCTCAGTCCTCACACGCTGGCTGGACTGGGAGCAGCCCCACCACCACAGGCTCATCTGACAAACAGAAGCAAGGTGCAAAACAGCACATTTTTGAACAGCTCTCCAGTACGCTGCATTCCACCACCAAACTCCCCCCCCATGCTTGGAATACTCGACAAACGTGTGCCCTTTACTGTTCACTGGTTTATAAACACGGAGTATCTTCCATTTGGCAAGTGGCAATGGTAAGCACAGAGTGGTTAAATTGTCTGTGGCCACATCAGGACTGTGTCACAGCACGAGGCTACTGACCCACGAGCACAGTAAATCAGGAGGAACAGTAATGCTGTGAACACCTTTCCTGCCTGAGCAGAGACGCTACTCTTGGCAAAAGAGACCTTTTATCACCAAGAGATGCTGCAATGCATCGGTGCAGAGAAACCAACCTGGATCAGCCGCTGCAAAACCGTCTTGCAAATCTGCTTCTTGTCGTTTATGGAGAGTTCCTGCTGTGCCATAAGGATGCTGTAACGGCTGAAAAACTCGATGTAAGTCCACCTGGAGAAATTAGAAGTTAACAAATTCAATTCATTTAACAGACAACTAAGTATTCTTCGGCACAGGGAGGCCCTCTGCTATCCCCACCTGGATGGGTAGCTCTGTGCACTAATCCGAATAGTTTCCAAAACGCCACATGCTCGCAGCTGCTGGGCAACTCTTTTGGCATCAAACCTAAAAAAAAAAAGCAGTGTTATACTTTACATTTCTGCTGGGTTTGGCATGCTGTAATAATTAGAACCATTCTACCAACTGGATTTGTATTGCTGCTCATAGGACACAAAGCTCCCCGCTTCTCACATAGTGTCTCACTCCACATCACGTATTTAAAAAAAAAGTATCTGGGCTTTCTGTTTCTTCCTCAAAACCAAAGGAAGACTGTATTTATTTCTCTCATGAAAATTCCTGCTTCTTTTCAGTATTAACTGTGAAGTTCCCAGCAGCAAGTGCTAAAGAACAGTTCCACTCTCAACACAAAACATACACAGAAATAAACCCCCTCAGCAATCCCTTAGGAAGAAACTCTCTAGGTATTCTTTAGCCCGTTCATTATGAATAAACCAGGATTTACTCATTAATACCTGGGTTCAAAGTTACGAACACCAGGCACGGGAAGGCCCTTTCTAATTCTGGCCCACAGCTGATATGCCCATGGAGCACACCACCAGCCAAGAGATCCCTGTGGCTGGCAGATGACCACACTGCTCTTTCAGCAGCTTATGGTGCACTCTTCTAGTCCAATTCTGACATGTTTTGACGTTATCCAAGCTATTTTTATGGAATCACGAGAGCTCACTGCAGTGATAGCGATACAGAACCATCAGTAACGTGTTCTGCATGGAAAGATCTCGTCTGGCTACAAGAAAATGAACTAACATACTTAGAAGATTTAATTTAGAATCAAATTTGGCCTCTTCCCTCCTACTCATATGTGATAAAAGCTTTAATTTAGTTTGTCAGTGCACTGCCTTCCAGATAGAAGTTGTGTAACTGAAGCCAGAGCGCTTCCAGTCTGGAGGTCTGGCCACAAAAGAGACCAACAGCTGCCTCAAAGTTCTCTCCTACTCACAGGTTAGTGGTTATCAATCTGGTCACAGGAATTATGAAAATTATCTTCCCCATATGATTGCATTAAAACATAAAAATCACATAAAAATTGGGGAAAAATCCGGGGCTGTGTTCAACACTGTTCATACCTTTTCTGACTTCTAAAGCTCTTTTACATATTTCTGCAGACAAAAGGGAAGTTCACAAAGAAAAGGGCAGAGGTTTTTATTCTCTAAATATGAATTGGGGTTAATCCATATTGTATGGGCAAACACACCTATAACAAAATATTCATCAACTTAAACCAAAGGTGGACAACCTCCACCCTAAAAATGTTCTGACAAATACACAAGCACTAGTGCCTAACTTGAAAAATATTAGGTTAAAGAACCTTTAAGGTAATAATAATGATACTTAATTATTCTGTTTTTGTAGGAAGACTGTATTTTTTTAAATTCAGCTATCTGGAAAGGAAAAACATGCTCTGTACGGGAAATTTCTCAACAATAAGAATTCAGCTTGCTGACACACTGCTACAGTGAAATAGAAAACCACAGCTGAGCACCACAAACATACTTACTCAAAGGGCAGCTTCTCATCGTTTGGCTTTATGCACCTCACATAGTGAGGAGTGGTTGCATTGAGGGTCGCCATAAGCAAAGACAAAGAATTCCGGAACTGGAAAATACCAGAGGTGAGAGTTTTGCTAATGAAACATTTCCAGTAAAAAGTCAAATCTTAAGTCTTTTAATTATTTGTTAGGTTTTGGCTGGACACCGGGAGATACTCTTAGTGTTTAGATCTCAAACACAGGAAACTGAAGAGCCTGGCTGTACCCAACAGCCTCCTATACATAAAATAAACACACCTACTCATCCCCAGAGCTGGAGCACTGCTGCCCTGAAAACTGGAGAGGGGCAGTGACAGAACCCAGTCCCAGACCACCCAGCACTTCCCAGAAAGCACAAGCACCCCAGAACAGCAGGGCTGTGCAGTACCTTACTGCCCACAGTTGTCCGGAGCTGTTTGTTGGGTGGTTTCAGAACAGGCCTGGCAGATTTGATGTTTATAGCTGAACTGAAAGGTGAAACGGACACTGGACTGTCTTGGAAAAAATTTGCACACAGATGAAACTAAAAGTGTGGTGAAAGAACCAGAGTTAAACACCGTGTAACTGCAGAAACATTTAAGTCAAAATCACATTGAGTATAACAAAAAATGCAAACCCCTTAATCCTTGGGCCAGGCATTGCAGGACTTTGGGTGTTTGAGCCACAAACAAACAAACAACAGCTGGGGAAAGAGCTGCAAAGACTCTGAGTCTGCTGTGAAGCACTTCCACATTTCACACACAGAACTCCCCAGCTGTGAAAGCAGCCTGCAAAACCTATTTCAATATAAGCAAATAGGGACACAAACACAGAGCAGAGCCAAAAATAAGAGCACTTAAGGCTGTGTTTTCACGATATGCAATTTAAATAAGGAATATATTTTCAGGTCAGGTGAAGTTAGCTTCTTAAGAGTAATCCTGAAGTCTCAAGGCTGCAGACTTCAAAGGGACAAGCAGATGGGAAGTGGCAGGCACACACAAAACACCTGATGTTTTCCTTGCCCTGGCACTCTCTTAATCTCTTTTGAAGAATAAACAAAGGCAGTTGTTAATGATAAACCACCTATCAAAGCTGCATGTAATGACTACAGAAAAAAAAGTTTTTCAGTTACAAGGATTACAAAATGCTCTTCAAGGGAGACATTAAAAAAAACCTCCAACATAACTAGCAAAGTAAATGCACATAATATGAAGTTGAACACCGTGTTTTTTCATCTTGTATATTTTTTGATGTTAAAAATATACACTTGTATAATAATAATAAAATTAAGATACTCAACCTATTAAAAATTCTTTATATCAGTACAAATATTTTAAAATCAGATCTGAATTAATTCCAGTAAAATCAGGTATTAAGAAAATTAATCATTATTGTTTGTTCACAAACCTTGCTCTCTTTCAAGATTTCGATCAATACTTCGTGTACTGTATCTCTGTTTTTTTCCAGAAATCCTTCACATTTATATTCTACCTGTGCAAACAGGTGAAATCATTAACTTCTCAGCAACACATAAACAGTTGGCAAAGCAGTAATTTTTACTCTCCCAGCTGTGGTAGCCAAGAGCTCTTTATTAATCTTAAACATGAGGGCTGAAACTCTGCTTTTCCCAATCCCATTATCTCAAGATTCCATATGTGCATGCTGCAAATTCAGAAGCAGGACAGACTGCCAGAGTCCAAATCCTTCTGCCTTCATTAGGAATTTCTTTCCTCCTTTCTTCATTATTCTGTGATTTCAAATCAAAACACCAGAAAGGAATACTACATCTGTAATGTAAATAACTGAGACTAAAATGCGTATGAGCTACAGCTACAACCCTTCTATCTAAACATTCTATTATTTTTCTGCTTTTTTATCTTGATGATTTGTTTTTATGCTCTCAAATTCATTATCTTAAGCACTTCTTACATTTAAATGGAGTGTTACAGGCAGTGTTACCAATAAATAAACATCACTACGTATTGAAGATCAATTTTATAGAAGCTCCAAGTAAGTGTGGTTAATATTTCCTATTTCCTACATCTGGTTTTTTTTTCTGAATGAGCTACTGCCAGAACCACGGGGGAACAATCCTGGGCTGTTTGCACTCTACCTTATCAGCGAAGTGCTGGATGATGAAAGAAGTGTTTGACATCCTCGGCTTTTCAAAGAGCGCGTTCTTATTGACAAAATTATTATACAGCTTTTGGAGCCAATTTTCATCTTTTCCATGAGGCAGCTGCAAAGATGAGAAGGGCAGTCTCTTTAACAAACTCGGGTGGGCTGCCAGAGGCAGCAGAGCTGCTGCCTGCCAGCAAACACTGAGCTGCACGGCCTGACAGCAGCCAGGCTACCTCTCCCCAGACTCACCACGGCTCCCGGAGAAAATCACTCTGGCAAAGAAGGTTGCGCTAATCCACCATTTTTGTATCAAAATTAGTGATTCGCAGAACAACTTAATTTAAAAAAAAATGCTGGTGGAAGACACCCCCGGAGAGTGAGCAGCCCAAACTCCTGCCTGGAGCAAGGCTGCCAGCAGCAAACCGGACCCAAAGCCAGGAGGGCAAAAGGATGAGGAGCCCACTGCACTCCTGCCCAGCCCCTCCCAGCGCTGCACCGCCCCCGCAGCGAGGAACCCCAGCGAAGAACTCACTTCCAGCTACGTTCTAGGATCCACTTTTAGCCTCTTAATTCTCTAAGAGGAAAATAGACTAAGTAATTTACAACCAGAACTGCCAAATAGAGGGCAAACATCGCTGTTCCTTTTCTGAGGAAAATGCTCTATTTCCCATTGAAAAGGGTAAAATATGGATTACAAGCCCCACTTGTAAAAATCTATATAGTTTGGGGTTTTTTTAAAATGAGCTCTAAAATGCAAGAATTTTTAAATTACCAAGCATTCTTCATCCAGAAGTTCTAAAATTCCCATTTTAGCTTCAATAAGGTCAATGACAGGCTGGTTGTCATAAAAGTCTATTAAAGTCCATGGGATATCTTCCTTCATATATTCTTCTTGCTCAAGTTTAAAGACATGCTGGGTTTGCAAAAATTATGAAAATATAAAGAAGGTTACAATTAAGGAAGAAAAATACAGTGTGTGTATGTGCATAGTTGTATAAATAAGAAGAAAATTATACTTTGAAGTATATTACATGTCTGTCTTGTAAGAATATAAACTCAGAAATTTTCATTTATATACATATGTGTGTACCTATGTTTACATATAAAAATAAAATATTTTTATTTATTACCGGATAGTCATTATCCAGAAATACCCATTACTCAAGCACAAATAGCACTTACTAATATCCACCCTGAAGCAAAATAAGATAAAGAATTGTAACAAAAAAAGAACATACCAGGTTAAATTGCTGCTGTAGTTTTTCATTAGCATAATTGATACAAAATTGTTCAAAACTGTTCACATCGAATGTTTCAAACCTGAAACACAATTCAAGTTAAAAAAAAATCCTTTGACATCAAAATCAAATGGTAGCATCCCTGAAAGACTTTGGAGCCATCCTGATGTTTCTAAGCAGATTAACCAACAGAAAGACTAATGAAGATGTTAAGGGATTTCAAAACTTCTCTAGCAGCTAATGTTACCAGACATAACAAAGCTAAAACATCCAGAGTTAAATCTAAAAGTATCGCATCTGAAGTTAAATTTAAACCTCATTCACAAAAAATTCTGGTATTTATAGTAGCTGAGCATTTCCACCAATCTGGATGCTGAAGAACTTACATGACCATGATCTTTTGGTAAAAGTACCCCCTCCAAATTCATTACCAGCACAAAGAAGTGCCTCTTTTACCTACTCCAAAGAAAAGGCACTCTGTTTCCAGAGCCATTCTCACCCATAAATATCCAAAACACCAATGAAGGTGTGTTGTTCGCCAGGGAACTGCAGGGCCCTGTTGATTCTTTCCACGATGAAGTCGAACAGATGAGAGTAGATCTTCTTTGCCAGAGCATCCCTGGCGTTGGCGGCCTGGGCCCTGGTCATGGGCGTTACCACCGTCTCCGCGGCCGCGGCGATCCTGCGGTGGCACAGCCACCGCGCCACGCGGGCACGGCTCACGTCCAGCAGCTCGCAGAAGGTACCGAGATGTTTGTCTTCCACCTTTGAAGAACACCAGTTAATGCCCTCAGGGTACATTTAACACTTTAACCGTTGTCTAGGCACAGTGAAATCCTCGCGCCACCGACATCAAACAATGGTTTTTATCTTTAGGTAGGCGAGGGGCTGCGTTTGCTTCTTCATCTGGCAGAACAGCAAGATGAGCTAAAGCAAGTAATGCTGGACAGAACTCCTGACACAGGAGAGAAAAACTTGGGAGTGGATGAGATGCTTTGGATTAAGACACTGCAAGAAAGTTACTTTAGTCTATTTTTAGGTGTTCTTGCTTTTTAGACTTGCTGGGACACATTCTGAGCAGCTTTGACCACGCTCTGTTTCCCGCACCCTGCAGAGAGCTCCAAAATGGATTTTCCAACAGCTGTGGATCAGTTGGATACGGGGTACTCTTAGCCACATTTTGCCTTTTGTTGAGACTTTCTGAACTTGGGCACAGAACAGCATCTGTGTGAACCCTCCCTGTGATTCCACACAGATGGAGATGGAGAAATCAATCGAGTTTAGCACACCAGATTTAATGCTGCTGCGAGCCCCAGATATGAGAGAAACTACTGCTAAAGCACTTCTGGCATAAAATATCATAGAAAACGTTGGTATCTGAATGAGCTACTTCCTTACACTGATGGATGATCTTTCATCTCCGACAGCTGCTATTTCCACATTGCCCAAGTGCAGGATTGCTGCCAGCATTTTAAAAACATCCATCTGAAAATCCCCCTTCAGACCTAAAAAAAACATTCCTTGATTATTTGCAATACTCAGAAACAGTACAATTAATGAAGCAGAACAGTGCTGGGTTAGCTGCCTTGCTGTGCAGCCAGGAACTGCAGAGCATCTCTGCAGAGTGCCGTGCACATCCCGGGTTCTGCCCATTCCCTGCCTGTCTGATCCGGTGACAGACTGGGCACAAGCTCCTCTTCCTCCCCAGGTGCCAGCTCTGACACAAGCCACACAGGGGCAAAGAAGCTCCCAATTCCACTTCTGTCACAGCACGTTAGTTTAAGGGCCAAGAAGGCTCCAGCCCCCAGTGCTTCTGACCAGTAACAATTAACACTAATTGCTAATTGCTCCTGCCCAGCACTTTGAAAACAGACCAACGCCACCATGGACAAGCTATGAAATAAAATATTGTGGTAATTACTACTAAGGTTTTGGATATTTCAGAAGCAATCCACCTTTGCCCATTTCAGAAAAAAAACGAAAATCTACTGGAAGTGTATCCCAAAGAATTTACCCAGTAAAGCAAACGTCTTCTGAGTCTCCACCATATTTGCTCTGTCATCAACTCCTTCTATTACAGTGCTGCCACCCATTCGTGTGTAGTTAAATTCTTCTGCACTGCCTGTAGATAAGGAGAAAATCTTGTAATCCTGCAAAAGTTAGGGACTGGGGAGAGCCTTGTTAAAACTTTGTAACACAAAAAAATTAAAGATGCTGTCAGATGGCAGTGTGTCAGTGATGAGCTGGAGGTCCTCTTTTTTCTGAGGGAAATCCCTGTGCCCAGCTCAGTTAAGCTGACACAAATTAGCATTCATAATTCCTAGAAATCTTAATATTCCATCTAACAAACAAACAGGAATGGATTCTGAGTGAACAGACACCTAAATTCTCCTTCTCCCAGCTTCTCTGTAGATAAATTAATCAAGTCCCTAAGCTGACATGGCATACAGAAAGTATGAGAATAATATACTCAAAGACACCCAGGTACTTGATTGTGCACTGTTTGAGCTACCAGGGATTTGCTGCCAAGTCCAAAACCAGCAGGATTAACAGCTGAGTGACTCAAAACCAGGTCCTGTTTTAAGGCTGTGAGATTTATGCTGCAATGCACTAAGCATCCTAGCACTCGGAAACCCAGCCTTAAAATGCTGCAAAAACGAAGAGCAGGTTATTTTCTTGAGACCTACCCAGTTTAAGATGTTCATATTCAGGCTGCATAGCAGATGCACACAGCTGATAAAATATGTGGTAGTTCCTTTCATTCTCTGACTGTAAAATAAAGCAAAGAGCAACATTACAGAAAAAAATAATTAACAACAAAATGAAGAAACAAACAGAAAAACCCTTGATATTCAACACTATTGTAAATTGATAATGGTAACTGAAGGCTAAATTCTGCTGCAATATAGCGCAGCAATGAAATTGTTTATTATTAAAATGGCACATCTTAGATTTCAGCCAGAGCTTTGAAAGTGATTTGTTCAAGTATATTTATTTCCATTGCCAATATGCTGAGTTCTTTCCCCAAGGATGTTAATAATTCCTTCAGCTTGAACAACCATCTACTAATAAGAACTGTCAAATACTATAACCAAAAGATGTGTAGGAGTGTCAGCTGGAACAGTGCCCTGTGGGAACTCAAAAAACTCTCCATCTCCAAACTGTCCTTCAGGGCAGAAGTATTTTTCAGCGTACTTACAAAGTTACAATACTACTAACGAAGAAACCTTTGTTTTATAAAATTAAATGCCTGCTTTAGTGTGTTATCACAATTATGCCACGACCCTGTGGTGAGTCACACGAAATAAGCCCTGGCCTTTTAAATTTTCAGCCAGTTTTTTACTGAGAATCTCTCTGCCTTGTATGTGCTGTTCTTTTCCTCTGCTACTGCTGTGACCACAAGTCGCAGGTTTCTCAAATATTTCTTGCACTTACCTCAGGGGATTGTCCCTGAGAAACACCCTTCACTTAACATAAGGAAGAACATGGAATAAAATCACTTTTTATAAATCATATTAGCTCCTGTTAAAAAATAAATCAAATGCTGATTGGATACACTATTTGGAACTTCACAGAATATTTTCTATATAGAACTAACATACTGCATCAGTAGCTACACTGACATTGACTATTTCAGACTTTATTTTACCCACCTGAAAGACAACTCTGGATTTCTCAAGCAGGTATGTTCTCATGTTAGCTCCAATGATTTGGTAACTCTGATCAAAACTGATTTCAGTGTATTTTCCAAACCGACTGCTGTTATCATTCCGTGTGGTTTTTGCGTTGCCCACAGCCTACAAAAATCATGAACTTTTACAATCCGAGGTACTCGCGTCTCTCACAAGAATAACTCTGCCAAAGCTTGAACCAGCTACAAGTTTCTAAAATCAAAGGTGCTCAGGGATCAGTCTCAGCACTGAGCCGTGTCACTTCAATTTAGAGGCCTAAAATTGAAGGCAAGCCTCTGAAAGTTGGACAAAGCGTGCTTTTTCACCATAAGGGCCCAATAAATATAAACAAACGACTGGTGCAATATTGTTATATCATCATCCCATTAGGTGGTCAAACAGCACCCTGGAGGCAAACCAGCACCTCCAAAGGGCCACTGGTAAATGGGACTGGACCGGGCTGTTCCTGAGGCTGACCATCTTTCCATCAGTAACATTCAGAGGCTGAGCTTCTAATCCAGATATCTAACTCAGACAGATACAGCATCCCTAAAGATTTCAATCAAAATTTCCCAGAAGCTCTCAGAATTCTTCCCTTGATGAGTACAGACTTGGCAGAGGCTCCCCAAAACTCACCTCGGTTATTGGGTTGGACGCCAGTACTTTGTCCTCCACGTGTGCCCTGCTGCTTGACTTACTCACGGTGGCAAAGTATCTCATAGCATACCTTGCAGACACAGTCTTTCCAGCTCCTGATTCTCCACTGACTATAATAGACTGATTTTTGTTATTTCTAAAACCAAATAATCAGACAGTTTATATCAGACACGTCCCAAGTGCATGAATGAATGTAGGAATTACATGTATGAAACACTGTTTGAAATCACAGCTGTGCCCACCTCTCACACATCAGTTCCATTTTCACCCCTTCTTCTCTTACTCCTCTTCACTTGTAACCTCTAGGTTGATGTCACTGCTATTCACTAAGTCAGTGTGTTACCCCTCACCAAGAATGAAAATAGTTTTGAGTTCTAGAAATTCCTCAGCTGGTTAAGGAATTCCTTCTCCTCTAATTAAGCTACGTGCTCAAAGGTATTCTTAATAGCCAATGGCACATACACAGTAAAATTAAATTAACACCGACTGCCACTAGAATTCAAGTGTTATTTATGGACATTAAATAACATACTGGACCTTGCCATCTGCTTGTATGCTTCTTCTGCCACAGCAAAAATGTGTGGGTCCATGTCCCCCATGTTTTGCCCACTGTATGCATGGATAATTGCATCTCCATATATTGGCAGCTGCTTATAAGGGTTCATTGCAACCAAAATGATTCCTACAACCAAGCGTACAAAACAAAAATAAAACACAGGTCAGTTACATAAAATGCCTGGTTTGGGCAAGTTAAAACAATACACAGTAGAAATATTTTCTAGGTAGAAGGTGCTGATGAACAAACAAGTCTGTACTCATATATAAGACCAGTTAACACGAGTTAAAATACACTGCAGGAAAACATTACACACCTCAATATTGCAAACTGAACCAAGATAATTACTTTTTTAAAAAGATTTTTTAGAAACTCTTCATTTCACTTAGCTTACCGCTATATGTGTAGATAAGCTTAGACTCCACAAAACGAATTTTAAGGTTGTGTAGAACAGCTGGTTCGTGGAGGTAACTGAGTGCAGTGAGGTCATTTTCACCAACAAGTATGTCAGGATTTCGTAGTGGTGGCAAAGCAGCTGGATCAACAGGGTAATTCAGTTCCTGTCAACAAAAATTACTTGAAATGTAATCAAATGCATCATGTTGCATAAACAGAAACTCATCTTCTACCTTTACATGAAGTTACAGAGTTGATGGAGCCCTGTCTGATCTTCCATTCTCATGGATTCCAGACATCCCGCTGAACTTGGGGGACTTGGAGCTGTTTGTTGCTTATGAAAAAGAAAGCCTCATTCTCTTTATTTACAGTATTTTGTATTGAAATCTGTAAAAATGGGACACATTCCTAGCTCTCTAAGCACACACATATTTCAAGTACAGATGAGAATAACAGATCAGCTGCAACTGAGTGAAAGCAAAGACCTTGGTCAGAACTCAGGTCAGCTCTGTAGCTGTCCTTACTTGCAGCCCCTCAGTTTTCTTTACAGAAAGTTATAAACTCGCTTCTGTTTCTTTCAACAAATCCATTTAATCACACCTTTAACACTTGTCTTTATGGAGCAGGAATGCGGAAACACAGAAATGCTTTCAAAGTATTAAATTTGTAAAGAACTTGGATACCAAAATTAACAGATCTTACACAAAGCAGCAAAAAAAGCAACAGCTGGCTCTGTGAGAGAGAACTCTGCCTGTCCCTGCTCTCCTGATCTGCTTCAACTTAAGATGAGTCTCAGGGCTTGTTTCCAAAGAAATCCTGAGGTGTGTTTTCCATACTAATGTTACACAGACAGTGGAACTGCACTCCTCGTATTTTTGGGTAGCAGGTATGTACTGAACCACAGTACACTTCTATTCAATATGATAAAAAAAGGAAATATGTACGTGTTCTTCAGATCCCACAACAGTGAGTCCTGTGTTTCCACACAAACATATCTCAGCAAACCCCACAATCATTCAGGCTTTTCTCCTTACAGTTCCATCTTCTAATTGCACATGGAGAAAACGGTCTCCAGCTTTGTAGCTTTTTGTGATTTCTGCAGACTGCCAAACATCTTCATTATCAGGGATCCAAACCCTATTGTACTGCAACAGAAAAACAAGGTAGTAGTTAGTTTAGCTACTATCATAATACCAGGCTAGCACGAAAAAATACCTTTCGAACAAGTGCAACCCAAAAGCTGAACTGGATGCCAGGACTTTTGGGGATTATTATTAGCTCTGTGCAGCAGGACATATCTTTTGTGGTTTCGTTATTTTTCATGAAAGAATAAAAAACGAAAGCAGACTCATTAATTTCAGAGATGCATATTCTGCTCCTGTTCAGTGCAGAGTCTGCAGAACAACACAGCACGCAGGAAGGTGAGCAAGGGCCAGGCTGTTGCCAGGCTCTTCAAACCCTCTAACACTGAACAAAGAATAAAACACTCTTAAGGGAGAGACCTGGTTTCTAGGAGATTTCAAATAAGCAAGTACCAGAGAAAGCATCTCATTTACCAGAATTCAGACAATCACTTCCCTGAATTCAAGTACAGGACACTGAACTTGGAATGCATTTTGCCATAGGCACGTTGTCATACCCAAGAAAGAGAGCTGTGCAGAGTCTTTCTTTCAATGGGACTGAAGTGCAACCTCCAAACATCTTTCCCTGCTCTAGGACAAACTTCAAAGACTGCTGGCAGGCTTCTTTCCTTACAAGCCATTAACTGGCTTACTTTAGCTCCTTCCCAGCAAGGTATCATCTCTAACCTTCTGAAGCACAGATACTTGAAGAAAATATTTGAATGTAAGTTACGCTGTTTGAACCATTTGGTTCTCCTATGCTGAAGTTAAAATGCTGAAGCAAAAGCAACTTCTGTAAATGCTCTGCCTGAGCAGCTATCAGAAACATTCCTTAAAAGGACGTCAAACAGCTGGAAACCTCAGTCGGTAGGGAATGTGGTGAGTCCTTCTCATCCTGACAGGGTTTGACAAAGTGACATCATCTGTCCCTCCTCACACAAGAGACCGTGATGTATTCTCTTTCAGCACCTTTCTCTTTCTGGCAGCCAGAACCCTTCCTTTAATTCCCCCACCCTAGCTATATTCCTGGTCAGTTGAAACAAGCTGTTTAAATAAACCTGTGAGAACTGCTGCAGCTGCTTACTTGAAAAATGAACATTAGTCACGATTTCACGGAGACCCACAGACACCTTGGGGACTTGTATTCCTTCTCGTTTTGGTGCTGCAGCTGTTGGTTTTGGCACAAATGACTTTCTTCTCTCTAATTTGGAAGATGCCTTGGAAGCTCCAGGAGATGCACAGAACGTGAGTGTCTCTGCCCCAAGAGCCCCACGGAACCGTGGTGGGTGCCTACAAACTGCACTGCACAGCCGTAGCTTCCGTAACTCTAACCCCCAAGGATCAACACCAAACAATTCAGGGTAAGAGGGACTTGCTCGAGAACATCCTGTGAGTTAGCCTGTGCTGCTCAGTGACTCCTCCAGCTGAGTTTTCAGTATCTCTGAGGAGAGACATTGACCTCTCCAGTGAGCCACACGCCAGCCTGGCACTCATCAGGGCACGAACACCCATGGAAACCTCAGCTGCTTCCACGACACCTCTTGGCTGATGCTTTCAGCACGATGGCATTTTTTCACACAATATCCAAAACCACAAAGATATTTTCTAAACAACCCCAAACCACTATAATGGCAACGTTTTCATCTATCTGACCAAGGGGACAAAAGCCCAGTTCCACAAGTATCTATTTAATGGCCACATGAAAGACATGGCTAAATTAGCTTTACATTTGAGTTTTCAACGTGTATCTATCTATCTGTAAATTGTTATTTGTATCATTCCTACACTGTGCCGATCTCCTGGCTTACAAAAAGTGCTTGTTAAATTGAATTCTTTGTTTGCTGTTATCCTATGTGAGTTAAAATGTCACCACCAAACAGCCTCGGGGGCACAGTGTGCTCCCATGTGAGAAAATGAACTGCACTAAGTCAAGGACGAGAAAGGGAGGGAGAAGAATGTGATAAAAGCACCGATTCCTCAGGAAAGGCCCCTGGAGTTGCAGGAGCCTCCATTGGCAAATGCACCCAGCCTACAGAGCCGGCTGTCTCCAAACCCTGCCTCGCAGGTAAACAGACGGGAGTTTGCTCATTTCCGTGTCAGGTTACACCCGCACTCCTTCCCCCCTTCACCTGCCTGACATAATTCCTGGGAAAGCCACGTTCGTTCTTCCAGCGGCTCCGAGAGTGGCACCAGCACCAGGACCCAGCAGCGCTGCAGCACCAGGCTCAATGCGAGCGGCTGCTGTTGCAATAGATGAGGCACAGGTTTGTAAATCGCCAATATCCGTGTTGGTTTTGTTATTTAGAGCTAAGCAAACAAACGATACGTCACAGCACTCCGGTGACTACAGGAGAAGTGGGAAAAGTTTCGGCAAAAGTTTCGGCAGGCGCATTAAGGAGAAAGAATCTTTGTTTTAGGGCTAAGCTCTGCCGCGCACGTTCCGTATCCGCCCGACAGAAAGCTCAGCGCCCAGGGAAGGGCAGGTGAACCCTCCCGCTGCCGAACCGCTGCCTGGAACAGCGAGACCCGCTGCTGGAGGCCGAGAGTCTCCCGGGAGGAGTGTTTCTCTCGAGGAGAAGCGTCTCCCCGCGGTGCCCCGCGGTGCGTGCCCGCAGCCCGCGCTGTCCGGCACGGGCGGCTCCGTGTGAGCCCGCACCGCCCCGGCTCGGCCCCTTCCCCTCGGCGGCCGCGGAGCCCCCCAGCCCCGCTCACCTGCGTGTAGAGCTCGGCCAGCGCCATGGGAGCACAGCGCGGCANCCCGCAGCGCCCGGCGGAGCGGGCAGCGCGATCCCGGCTGCGGAGCGCGCCCCGGGACCGTCCCGGCACGGCGGGCAGCTGGGATACACCCTTAGGGATGGGGAATAATGGACACGGGACCGCAGGGAGCGGTCCTGAGCCGGCAGAGAAAACCGACAGAAACATTAATCGCCTCCCTACGAAGCACTGTAAAGGAATTTCTGTAACAAACTGAGAATAAGACAAAAAATTAGCAACTCTGAGTGCATTTAGTAGGCTTAAGGCATTAACAGGTGCTACATTTAAATATCCTTTATGAGGAAGAAGATCTGAATAACCACAGTGCCAGGCTTTGGCAGGTGGCTCCGTGCCCAGAGACCCACCCGCCCTCCCCGCCTGGCACGAGGGGCTTTCATGGCACACAAGGGAATGTTCTAGCGAAGTTACTGAAATTTTATTTCAGGAACAGCTCATATTAGGTGACAAAACACCCCAACAGAAACGGGCTACGTTGAACAAAGTATTTTCCCATAAGCGCAGCGGTTTATGGCACACTGCTGCTATCTGGGTGTGTATTTACACATCCTCAGATTTTAACCAACTCCCTTGGCGGTCAACACCAAGCCTGCCAGGGAGGCAGGGGGAACCCTGTGACCATCTGGGGTCTATGCCAGCACACAGCTCATGAGCCACCAACCAACCAAACAGAAAACATCTGAAACAAACCATACAGTTGTACTTTTATTTGGACATTTTCCAGTGATAGCTATTAGGCTACAGTTTTTATGATGCATACATTTACTAAGTACAACATCAGACACTACAACAGATCAGAGCTCAGGTAATTCTGACAATGTTTTGTTTTTCATCTATGTCCTGCAGTGGCATCAAGTGAAAACCTCTGCTCAAAGGCTTTTACTCACCGCATGAAGTATCAGCATCTTAAAAAACCCAAGTGTTTACTCATAGTTTTAGTGTGGTATTTGAAATGTGTTCAGTTTAAATCACAAATTACATATAGACCTTCAAATTGCAATTGCTGGTGTTTCCAAGTTGGGAACAAATGTTGCTGGATATCAATCCACTTTCAACAATGAAGTTGATGCTACTTTTTCCTATGATAGAATAGATTAATCTCATTTAACTGACTTAAGCACTTTTATGTCCCATCCCAGTTTGAAGTGTGAGAATCAATTTTTCAAAATCTGGATCCAAGACCGTGTCCTAAACATCAGAATAAAATGATCACTGGAATAAAAATACACCAAACTGAATGAGGTAATTATTGTGCAAAATCTGTAGAATAACTGTATATATTTCTAAGGGGTCATTGACAATTATTTTTCCAGCATCTGATAAAATCTATCATCTCAATAGATAATAAATTAAAATATAAAAGATATGTCCACATTAAAAGAGCATAACAATGATTCAAAGGAAAAAAAAAAGTTTTTAAAATAATTCTGCATTATATTCCATGGTTAAAGAGATTTTAGTCCTAAGGTGAAAGTTATATTATACACTCACACTAAAATTTTACTTCTGAAAAGTGCATGTAAAATACTGCCATGTAAAATGTTAGATGATTACCAACTACACATCTATTCCAACTCAAAAATATTTTCCTTTAAAACATGTCAAGCAGCATATACTTTTAATGTGATATAAAAGTAATACCAGTCAAACCACTGAGTTTAAGGATGATACCTATAAATTACTAAACACTACTTTTTTTAAGGAAACAATACAATAAGGCTTTTTACAGGTAAACAAACTTTAAAAATAAACAAAAATACATTTAGGCATACATTTTAAACACTAACTCTTAAGTGGTGGATACATTTCCTGATCTACAGTACGAACATACTGTGATGCCAATTGTTTGTTTCTCAATAGGAAAAAAAAAAAATTGGTAGGTCAGCATGTTCCCATGTATTTTGTTTCCTAACCTTCCACTGGATGCGAAGGCGTTGCTGTTACATTCTCACAAGTACAGTACCCTGACAGTCTGAAAACGACCTTGCACCTCACCGGAGCCACCTCGCAGCAGCCAGAGCTTCAGAAATCAAGTAACGTTTGAAAAAGGAGTGTTTGGTACACGGTGCACAGGAAAACAACCTCAATCCCTCAGCAAAGACCTTTCGGACCTTTTTTACAGTGCAGTGCTCAGTTCTTGGAAGTTCTGGCATGATCCATCAAACGCCACGTGGGCCTTTTGAATAGAGGATGGCAGGAGCATCTCAAAATGATACTGACAAAGGTTACGTGGTCCTTACTTCCAGTTTTAGCAGCCATACAGAACAGCATGTCTGCCTCTCAAGTACAACAAAACTGAAATGTTTCAGTCTGCTTAACAGCAAATCTTTGCTCTGTGAATTTGCAGGCAAACAGAGGAGCACCAAGTAGTCTGACAGTGTACCTCTAGGTTATTTATCAATATTGTAAAATAAATTAATGTTAACATTAAGATGCAGATTATTATAGTACATTAAAAATATTGCACAATGCAACTGAGCAACGTGTGTGGCTTTAGTTTTACATGTGTATTTGAGCCACACACCACAGAACTGGACCCTTAAGCAAGGCTTCCGTGCTTATGCCTCACATTGTGAAATGTGAATTTTATATAGCAGATCCAAGATGTGTGAGACAGAAAAATCTTTCCAGTAAAATGTGCAACATTCAAAATAACTCAGTTTCTCATTATGCACTCTGATTTCCAACCATTAAATCAGCATGAATCATAGTCAAGTGACAGCATCATAGTCAAAACCTACTTAACTTTCTTGTTAGTCAACCTTTCTAAGAATGAGAGCCTCAGGCAGCTGCCGGAATTTTCTATTAAAGGTTTTCCTCTCATATTCCAGTGTGAAAGAAGAGTTTTTCCTGGTTTTTTTTAAGTGGCAAAAAACCAAAAGAGATTATACTCAAAATACACATTGTCATCTCTGGGGTCTACAAACAAAGAACAACATTAGACAGACTCTATAACCTAAATAAATACTAAAATCATTACTGACTTCTGATCATTTGCTTCAAGATTCTGTATTTTTAGCTACCTACTTTTAAAAATAACTAAACATGTAATTTCCAGTGTGCTACTTGTGCTTAGTTACCATTTTCCTCTACAGGTGTTATTTGATACCATGTGCAAAAATCCAGTTAAAGTAACAGACTGCAACAGACTGTAAATAGGGTTGACAACAAAAAATGAAGTACCTTATTTTTAGGGTTTAGTATGATAGTGTTGTACATTTAAAACAACAGAATATGCAGCAGCAATTTAGCTTGCTTGGTAAACCACAGTTCTAACATGTGAACACCTAAATTAGAGCATTATAGCGAGCTGTAAGACTTATCACTACAATTTATGTCAAACTGACATAAACGAGGAAGTGGTTTAAGAAATAATTTTATGTCTTGCCAGTTTGTGTTTTTCCATTCCAGTTTTTACAAATTAAATGTAACAGGCTCCCATGTGACTGTGTATTCTACTACAAAATGCCTTACTTTCAAGTCCTCCACGTCCAGGACTGTGACTGTCCCTACTGGTCCCCGCCTATGAGAAGATTACATATGGATTTTTAATTTACACTATTTAAATATGTTACTAAAGATCTAAAAATGTCTCTAGACAGCTGAAGACACAAATTTTTGTCCAAGCCCGCTTTCCATACCCTGGAAATGTATGAATCAGTGATGTCCTCATGAATGCAATGACCGAGCACAAACGCACATCTCTCTAGGAGCCTCCAGCCTGCGGTGCTGCCGTGCGGGTTCCCAGCTACCTCAACTACACACCTGGGCTTTTGGTCAGAACACGTGGGGTTGGTGGCTCACTAGGTTGTAACAGGTAAGGGTATCAGGCAACTGGTTCTCCACCTAACGCTGCCGGGACATCCTTGGGATCACACACGTGATATGAAGCCCAGGCCCAGGCTGGCTGGGATCTGAATGGTTTCTAAAGCCAGAGAGGACGGGTTAAACGGAAAAGTAACGGGGAAGATGTGTTTAGCATCCATGAGCAACTGAGGAGAGTCCTTCCTGTCTCGCAGACGCACCTGCAAAGATAAGAAAGCGATGACATCAGCACCAGGCACTGACTGATAACAGGCACTGACTGATAGGAGTCACCAGGCGAAGACGATCCGTGCTCACGGACACGAGCGCGCGCAAACGCCCGCTCCACGCCAGCCTCAGCCGGCACATTCACAGCAGCTGTGCCACCAAACTGCACTTCCCCGGGCTAGCTTCAGTGCTGCACACCTCCCCCCTGCAATGCAATCCGCAATACTTGGATTCCCTGCAAAAGGAAGGCTCTGCCCAGTGTCCAGTAACCGCCTTTTCAGAAAGCAGAATTACAGCTTCATCTCGGTTCTCCCTTCCCAATCTCTCCCTCATCCTGTGACAACGTAATTCAGTTCCTAACAGACCAGAAGGTTCGTGCGTGTTTCTTTTATTCTGCTCTACTGGCTGCTTCGTTGTGGAGTTTTCAGAACTTTTCATTTTCACCAATATATACAAAAACAGAGGGGGTAAATGAGGAACTTTGGTACGGATAGAGGCCTCAGTTTTCAAAGCACAGAACTTCCCATGCAGACACAGGTCTGAGTAAATTTGCATATATAAACCTTACTGCTTGAAAAGTTGTCATACAAGAGAGTTTACATACACAAAGATGTATAAGCACAAAAACCTCTCACCTGAAAAGCTCATGCATACTGACAGGGAAGCTGACACTTTCATCTAAGTCTGGAGGCAGTAAATGCGTGATTGCTTAAAATTTTAAGGCTGACATCACCTTTTCAATGCAGTTAAGAAATAGTACCTTAAAAGCATAGTTTAATTCATATTCCTGAGCGTGTCTCAGGATGCTATTCTGGCTGATCAGAAGTTTTCTTAGAAACAGTCAAAGGGTTTTTGATGAGAAGATAGAGACATACCTGTATTGTACGTATAAACGACACCAAGACTCTCTCTTCAAACTCATTAACTGGAGTATACAAATTCAGAACTTTTACAATCTGTGAAGAAGAACAATCACTCTCAGGTTTACTTTACTGATCAATCTACAGATGCATCCATGATTACCAATAATATAATTTTTAAATTAGCTATTTAAAAAAGAAAATTATTTAAGAGTATCTGTTATTTTTTGCTTTATTGGTTCATGCAGAATTCCACCCTGCTCAATGCTATGCTATATGACTGCCTCCTTCAGAATAGATGCTCTTTGGAGGTAGAAACTCTAAATTTCTACATATGTGATGAAGTTACAAAATGATGGAAAAATCACCTGAGAAGTAACAGATTGTTTTCCTACCCACCCCCAAAAACATGATGTATTTCTCATCCTAATTCTGACCCTTCAGCAGTCATAACCTTCTGTGGTCTTACAACTCTACTGTTTTTCAAGAGAGTGAGCTATTTCTCTAAAAATAGGGCTAAAACCACTAAAGGAAACAAATGCATAACAAAGACATATTATTAAATAATAATATGGGTTACACTTGTAAAACCTATTAAAAATTCTCTTTGTTTTTTTACCATTACCTTTTTTAAAAACCAAAACACTTTGTTAAAAAGTTAAAACGCTTCCTGCCCATGGAATTCTAACTTCTTATTTAACAGAAAACTAAATGATTTTCCAGTAACGTGGACTTCTAAATCAAAGTGGCTTTATCAATGCAACTGCTAGTGCTGACACAACTGTGAAAGAAACGGGGACATTTCTTCCTTTTCCTGGTGAGAATTGTTCAGTAAGCATCAGAGATGCTTGGGTCCATTTATTGCTGTACAAGCTCTGTGCAAGCGTATCGTGGTTTGAAACAACCCTGCAGCAGATCTGTACAGAATCTAAGCTTCCCTAAACAGGAGTCTGTTTACTGAGATCCACTCGGGTCAGCCTCCGAGGCTAATGGGTACAGTAACTTTACACTCTTGTTTGCAGACTCAGAGACAACAGCTCTGCTTGAATTGTTAATTAACTTGGCTGGATACCAGCTCTGAGGGCAGAAAGATCATTTCCTACTATCCTAGGCAGAGCTGTCTGGAGTCCAGAGATGTCCTTGAATGAAGACTTTTCTCTAAGGATTTCCACAACTGAGGGACTGTGTATGGCACTGCACCCCGCACAATCTAAAAACTTATCTCGAGCATCAGACTCAAAAGGGCCTGGTCCTTCTTTCACCCCTCCAGCTTAATCTGGTTTAGTTGTACTAAGGAAAACAAAGCAAGGAACCTCCAATTCGTGTGTGACAGCAGGGCTGGCAGGGACAGCAAACACCAAGAGAGCAGGGAGCTGCTCAGGAGGGACGGCAGGACACGCCCTGAGAACTGGCTCACCTGGGCAGTAGTCAGTGCATTGCACATGGAACAAATGGCTTCTGCGTCTTCATCCGTTTTCTTTTTTACTTGCAACAACTGTGCAGCCTGGATGAGGGGTTCCAGGGTTTCCTTAGCCCCACTATTCATCAGATTTTTATCACGTAGCCATTCTTCCAGTTGACTCACATTGTATCTGTACAAAGAGGTAAGAGCATCAAGAACATTAATGCTTGATTATGGATAAATGGAAAGCACATGCAATTTCTCTTTCCCAGTGCTGCTTCTTTGTCCTTCTGTGTTTCTCCTCCTTGTTATTTTGTCTTCACACTTTTTTTCTTCCAATTAATGCAGGAATTTTGATTTTCGTAACAGTTAGAAACTACGGTGAAAGATTTCCACTAACTAGTTTTTCCCATTTGTTTCTGTTCCTATTAATTGCATGAATGTGATAAGAAGAAAGGCAAAGGAGATTTTGGCCGTGTCCATGTTAAAGTACAGTGAGGCTTTGGAAGGTAGCCTGAGGGACCGGAATGCCCTGGCTAAATTTCCTGACGTATGCCAGTGGAATCCACTGGACAGGTGATGTGAAATGCAGGAGATGATTCAGATGGCTTCACCTCAGGATGCAGCAAACTAGTGTGGCCAAAGAGGCATCCACTGCACCACCAGGATACAGAAACACCCAGCAGGTATGCTTGCTATTCTTCTCTAAAAGCTGAGAAAGCAATTACCAACATTTCACCTACAGCTCTGATTCCCACTTGATAATGAAACACTTTTTGGTTTGTTCCTACCACATTTCCTTGAATGTCAGGTAGGATTTGGCCAAAGTCAGCCGAGCTGTTTTTAACCGAATTCCACCAAATAAGTTTAACACCATCTGCACCTGTTTGTGTGTGGGGAAATAAATATTCCAGATGCATCTGTGGTTACATCAAAATGGTATTCGGCAATGTCAAGGGCTCAGTAAGATTTCCAGCAGTGCCTTCAAGAGAACTGCAGGAAGCTTCCCCACCTTATCTGCATTCCTTTGCTCCACGAGCACATGTCCTTGCGCAGGAGGAGGTTGTTGAGCGTTACGGCCCCGATGATGTAGAACATCTGCTTGACCACCTGCTTGATCAGCTCCGGGTCCATTCCGTGCTGGCACATCACCGAGTGGAAGGAGTTCAGCTGCCGAATGATGGAGTCCAAGGTGTAGGTGCCTTCGTCAGCAATGCTGGACGTTCTCTTCCGCAGCCCCGTTGGCTTCACCCCCGAGACACCTTGGATGGTCTCGTGCTCCAGCATTCCTGAAACTGCATTGGATTGACAGCACCACTGTAATGACTGAACACTGCTGACACACAAGCATACTGTGCAAGACAGCAAAACAGAGAGAGCAGGCTGGGCTTTCTGCTAGCCACAGTTTACCATCCTTTCCAGAACTTGTGTGTCCCACTATGTCCTGCAAAATCTACGTTTTCAGGGTTTTTACAAAGATTCCAGCATGTGTGTTTGAAAGGACAGTCTGACTCTAGCTCAGGAAAGGACTTTTTTTTCTCCCAGGGTCATATGAGCAGTGGAGTCAGCAAACCAAGAGCTGTTCCATTCTTCCAAATGCTGTTTGGAAAGCATCATGAAAATTTCTGTGGGAGTACTGTCTGAACAGAAAATGAAAAGTATTCTCAATGAAAAAAACCCTCTCTGAACATTACCTTTATCACTGCTTGTTATTCAGTTCCTCACTGCTGTCCATAATAACAACCAAACTTTTTTCTCCGTATTAATTTCAATTAAGAGTTCTCACGTAATTAAAGTCTCATTTTTTCCATGGGATATTTCCCAAAAGACAGAGCAACAAACATCACATAGTCCTGACAGCTTCTCCCTGCAAATGCCTGATTTATGACAAGCATGAAGAAGGTACACCAATTTATTCTGGCAGTGCCAGAAGAACCAGTCACAGTTCAGTTTTTCCTCTAATCCAACCTGTCCAGAATAGTCCTTGTCATCTATGAACAGAGTACCACAAGAACCATGAATGAAACTCCACTGTTTAGGAAGAAATACAAGATACATCTACTACCACCACCACGATTTTCATTTTGGTACTATGCTGTGAAGCTTAAGGAATTCAACTTTGCCTTACCAATCATTGGTTGCAGAATGTTTTCCAACACTCGGACAAGTTGTTGGTAGATCTGAATAGCCAAGTCACTCAGTACTTGTCTGTATTCAGCCAAATCAAAATTAGTGAGGCAGTGTTCATTTTGACGAGGTGTATTATGCTTCATAAACCCCTGAAGTCATAAAATAACAGAAATTAATGCTTCAGTGGAGCAGAAAAATATTACACAAACCCAGTATTTGCATTTTCTTTCATGCAGCTGACAAATAACACCTTTAAAATAAGTCACAGCCCCTCAAAAGTTTAGTTTGGGATTTCTTTTGATTGAGGCCAATGCTAGGATCTGCTTTTCAAGTCTGATGCCCACAGCATCTGCTTCCTTAACTCAGAATTTCAGGTCTGTGACAGAGGAACAAACTCTGCCAGCTTTCTGGCAGGCAAGACCCCTCCCTCCCACTCCAGCTTGGGCATTCTCACCCGGCCAGTGATGGCCAAAAGCCCAATTACGTTTGGAAAAGGAATTAGGCATATCACAGCCTCCAAACACCAACTGGACTGCCATACTATGGCTAAAAGCCTTAATATGGCCTTTTAGATAGAGAGTGCAGAGAATCACTGCTGAACACCTTAATGGTAGCAGCCAGATCCTCCTGCTCAGTCTGAGCTGGCATTTTCGGGAGCCCAATGTCATCTAGACTCCGGGACCCTAGCCTGCAATAAAGGGAAGCTGCTTCAAATCTCATGTCCCTGTGCTTCCCTCTGGTGCCCTCACCATCATTCCAAAAGGTGTAGCCATTTTAAGGGACTTTGGCTAGATTCTGGGATATTACAGGATTTGTTAAAGAGCAGTGCTGACAACAGTGCTGGAGAGCAAGAGAAACCAGAGTGAGAACACTGCTTACCTCCTCTCCACTGTACTGCTTCAAACAGTGCAAAAATCGGCAGGTGTTGGACAGCCAGAAGGACACTGTTTCAAAGTCATCTCCTCTTTTCTGAGGAGAAAAACAAACACAGTTCAGCAAAGACTGGGAGGAGAAACAAAATAATAAAATGCCAGATACACATCTAAACACTTAAAATAGACTTTCTAGCAGATCCTCATTCAGATGTTTTGCAAAACTTTGCATATTACAGCAAGGTATTAGGAAAGCAAGGGTTTTGGCAAAAAGCCGTTGAACACCCTCCCTGTTTTCCTCAGTACTTTTCATGAACATGATTTCCTCCACAGATACGATCTTCCTGTGTTTTACAGACCCATCCTAACTGCTCTGTGCAGAAATCAAGGGCAATGTGACTGTATTCCCAAAATACCCAATGACTCTCGTGAAGAGCCCAGCGGGGAAGACTGGAATGAAACAGAGCCAGCAGGAAGAGCAGGGAACAATTCAGGTTTGATGAATGCCACTGACATCATAACCATTTTGGCAGCCTGCTACGGAAGATGAAACAAAACAACAAGCCCTTCTCAACAAACAACACAGGACCTAGTATATGCTGAGTAGTTCTAGAGCTCCATAGTGTGCACTTCTTTCACTTAAAAATGTTCAAAAATTCCTATGGATACCTAAGCTCCTGCAGGATTGTTTACTAAGTATTTTTTCAAAACTTGCAGCTTGATCAAAGGCTTGGCTTTTGACACATCTCTCTCATTTAAAAAATAAAAAACCACGTAAGCATAACACATTTAGGCCTTAATAATGCCTTCAAGATACACCTGGCCTGAACTCTCCCAGCCAGCTCACTGCAAAGACTTTGGGCAGTAACATATTATCATCAGTGTAATCTGCAGGTGAAGCAAATGAGGAATCTGTTAACCAAAACTGCAAGTGAAACTATTTAATTCAGCACTCTGGAGAAGATTAACGAAGACTCACTCTGCAAACTCTGACTACATCCGAAACTTTGTAAGCTGAGCTTCAGAGGAGGGAGACTATTCAAAACAAAAGTAAGGTCGTTCTTTTCACATTAATGCAGTGCATCTCTGGTACCACATGGATAAAATGCCAGCAATGTAATTTGTTGGTTTAACACAACCCTTGGGACTTTAGTGGGAGCTCACAGGTCACAAATCCAGAGCCAATTCATGGAAAGCCTTTTCCTCATTCTTCTAACGTAAAACCCAAAGCAAACTTTAAATTAACATTTTTTTTTTCTAAACTAAGCAGACTAACTAACCTTCAAGACTTTTTTGATGCCATTGATAGTGGAAGTCAACAAGGACCGCACTTTCTGGTCATCGTTAAGGTAATCTGCATGGCGCACACACATGAACAAAATATATGCTGGTAGTCCTGGAATCAGGTTGACAGCTACCCCACGTGGTTTCAGCTCTTGGGAAAAACAAACACACATTGTCTCGTTAAGTGTCAAGTCGTTGGAAGATGTTATATGAGGTAATTGCAACCTCCCCAGTTAATCATATATACATACACACACACACACATATATATATATATATATATCTGGCCAGTGGAAACTGAGAGCAAAACTAAGAGCCACTTTCTCAGTAAGAGAACAGAACAAGAAAACATAACTACCTGCTAAAAAAATATGCAGGCATGTTAATATGTACTATACTCATCAGGAAGAATAATTAGATTACAATAGACATTTAGGAATTGTAGATAAACTGAACACTGTCAAAACCAAAATGAGCTATTCATTTCCTGTGTTCTTACCATTCATTTTTCAGAGGGTATGGGAGCAGAGAAGGCCACAAATGAGAAAGATGCTTACCTAAAATAAGATTCTTGACAAGTTTTTGTTCATCCTCCTTCTTGTACTCCAACATCCCTTGGAAGTCCTTTTCTTTCCGTGGAATGTTAACTGGACGAATGGGTTCATCAATGATTTGTCCAGGTGATATGTTCTCCATCTGGCCCACTTCAGAGAGAGAATGAAAACAAATATTACATTTTCCAGTGAAACCAATACATACCAGAGACATTTCTAAGGAAAGTCCTGGCTCCAGCACGACAGGGGAGGGAATATTAAGAGCAAAACTGAGAAAACTTGTGGGTTGAGAAAAAGGTGCTTTAGTAAGTGAAGGAAAAGGGGTTGAGGGAGCAAAGCAAAGGCAATCATTCAAGATAACCCCTCACCCCGAGGGGACTGATGTCCAGCCAGCCTCAAACAACAGCTACCTTGTGTGCAAAAAACCCTGTTGTGGTTCCTGACATTAGGAGGTGCAGCATCTGGAATATCCCTTTGGCCAGTCTGGGCCAGCTGTCCTGGCTGTGTGCCCACGTGCCCTCCCACCCCAGCTTACGGAGGGGACAGAGTGGGGAAAAAGGAAAACCTTGACAGTGTCCAGCTCTGTTTGGCAGTAGCCAAAACACCGGTGTGTTCCCAGCAGTTACAGCCTCAAATCCAAACCACAGCGTCACACAGGCTGCTGTGATGAAAGCTAGCTCCATCCCAGTCAGACCTGCTGCATCTTTCTAGGGTAATCAGGCAATCAACACAGACAAAACTGTTTTCAGACACATTTCCCCACTCTGCATTATGTGTGAACATTACTGTGATCCCATCCAGAGCAGTAACAGTACTGAAATACACTTTACAAAAACCACCTAGTTTGAGTAACTAACCTCCCCATTCAAAGGAAAACTGGGTAAAACATTTTTGCCTGGTTCATGTTCAGTGCTGCTTTTCTCTTGACAAAACCAGATACTGTCTTAGAGCACACAAACAGCACAAGAAACATTCCTTCATGTTTGAATACTTTCTGCCTTCGGAGAAACACCCATCTCCTTTTCTCATCTTCTAAACAAATCTTCTAGGGGTTCATAAAGAACACACAGAGCTCTGAGCATACGTCCTGTTTCTGCAATCAACAGAGGCCACAGCTACTGGAGACCTCAGGCCCCCACAACTGCTGAAACAGATGGATGTGATGACAATCAGATCACAAAAAGTGAACCAAAATCTTTCTCTCAAAATAGAAAAGTACCTTCGAGTTCACCGATCTTCTTAGCAAATACTTTCAGCTGCTTCTTTAACTTGCGAACAGTTTTGTCCTGCTTTTCCAGCTGCTCCATTAAATCCTGCAAAAGATTAAGATATGACAACAATCCTGTACCGTGTGACAGAGACAAAAACGGTGCTGTTAGAGTTACAAGGCAGCGAGGAAAGCTGAACAGAAGTGCCATCCTCTGGCTGAGGGTTGCAAGCTCCACAACTGCCTACAACACAAGCCAAATATTGCCAATATTATGAAGTTATGTGCAGCATGACAAAGGCAAAGCTCTTAGGCAGGTAGATTCTGCAGACACTCAGAACAAGGTCAGTTCTTACAGCAGAAGACATTTTGCTGCAAACACATCTCCCTACTGCTTCCTCCCTGCTCTCCCAAATGCCTCACAGAAATTATTTTCTTTATTATTTAACAGCTATCCTGTATTTCTGCATCATTTATTGTTGCCTTCAGGACTTATGCCTTATTCAGACCTATCCACATTATGAGATGATAAGAAAGAGACCCCTAGAAAGACCATAACTTGCACTCAAATTTACCAACTCAAACATCCAAACACCATTTCTTGTGTTGCTCTGTCATTTCCCTCCACCAAAACTGGTTTCTTACATGTTTTTATTCTGTACCTGAATAACATTTAGCACCTAAAAGTCCTATTCTTTTAATAAACCATATTCTTCCTTCAAAGGAACACTCCCCAGAAATCTGTCTTTGAATAGTTCTGTGGCACATTTGTTGTAGTACATTCATAAAATAATTGTGCCATTAAAAAAGGGAAAGTCTTTCTAAAGGAAGCAAAACCTCAAGCTCAAACACCCCGAAAGCCATTCCAGGTTAAGTGTTGGAAAGCAGCTTAGAAGAAAAATCTCCTAAGCATGATGATTCTTCATGGCACTGGCAAGAACATAAGGGACCTTGCATCAAAAGCATCATCTGGGAAACTACACCTCTTCTAAAGTACTGAAAAATTTCAGTGCAGCATGGGCAACAGCTTAGAATCAGGCACCAATCTTAAATCACGTAGTAGAAGAGTTTACAAGCTGATATAATACCACTTGAGCACAAGATATTAGGCCTGTTGACAGAACAGAATCGAGGCCGTGCTTCATGTCCAAAGCAGTGTTCAATTTTACAGCAGAAATCCTGTTAATAACACTACATACTTGCTGTCAGATAAAACAGTTTCTCCTGAAATTAATAGAAAGATACATATAAGTTCAACAGACTGTTTCAAGTGTATCAGGGAAGGGATATGATTTCAGAACAACCTCGATGTGAGGATGAATAAAGTTCTTTCTATGGTTCCTCTAAACAGATTTAACAGATTTCACATCTCATTAAGGTCTGGAAACTCACAAATTACATTCTTTCAAGCTCACGTATGGTGCTGTCTTTAATTACCGTGGAAATATTATTGCCAATGTCATCCTTCGTATTTTGCATTTCTGAGAAGCATTAAAATAAGAACAAATTCAGGCTATGACCGGATTGCTGGCACTATTCACCTCGGTAAGGACCTGTATGATCGCCCCTCTGCTCTGCTGAACTGAATCTAAACGTATCAAAGTTTTAAACCAAAGAGTAGTTTTGAAAATCGAGCATCTTTTGCATCACGTGCCTCCTTTCCAGGGCAGCATTACGTGGTATTCAAAAAGAAACTGCTTTGCTCACAGTGCAAGGCTCGTATTAGTAACAAAACTGTGCATCAAAAAGAAACACAGACTGCACAAAGGACACCAACAACAAAAGCAGTGAAGGAAGGAACTGGCATGGTGAAGCTCTCTGCAGGGGGATTTCCTCTGGAAGGGAGAGAAGGAGAAGCCTGCTTTTCAATTAGTGCTTCAGAAACAGCGACCGAGACGGGAGAGAAAAGGGTTCGTGGGAGCTACATACAATCATCCTCCTGTACAGGGAAATCCGGTACAACTGATACTTCTTGGGGTCATCTGCATACAACTCCTCATAAAACTGCAAAAATAGGGACAGGATTGGTTTTCTCCCTCCCTTTGAGACACTGACACTCCAGTGAGCGCCGTACAGATTAAATCAGAATACAACAAGATCAAGGATCTCCTGCTTTTTGGTAGCCTAGGCCTTAGCTGTGTTCATGCCAGCACCTCCCAGAGAGAAGCTGATGTAGATGAGCTGCAGAACAGTCAGATCCTTTAAAAATGGGCCGTTCTAGGACTGTGAAAGCATGGAATACAACCTTTGTGAGAACAGGGACAGGACATTTTCTTATGCTAATCCAGCCGGGATTGCAGTGAGCACTACAATTCCGACATGGCATCTGGAAAGCCTGCAAGTTGTTTCCACTCCAGGGCTAGGAGTGGAACTGAAACACACACCCAGCTTGGAGTGGACTTGCAATACTCAAACATCTGAAGTGAAATACGAAGGAATGAGTCTATATTTAACGAGTAAAATTACATTCAATGTATTTGAAAACAAAGAGAACTCCTCTGGGATATAATTACATGACTGTGTGTTGTCTTGGGAACACAGAATGTGATGAGTAGGTTTCTGGGGGGAAAAATGGCTAAAAATTGTAACATCTGACTAAGCAGCAGGAGGGAGCTGCTGAGACAGAAACATTCACCATCCACCTTTGCCAGCGGGACACTGCTGCTGCTGAGGCAAACATACTTTTAGCCAGTTCTCCAACATCTATCAGCTGAATTACCTGAGACTTTCACCAAAATCTTTGGTATTAAGGCAAGAACCCAACAGTGGTAACATGTACATAAGCAGGAAACACTGCACTTTGGCTTGTTTGGAGGAAGCAATGACACTCACAGATAGGATTCTTCTGGCTCAAGTAACATGTTTGCCTTTACCAAAACCAAGCCAATCCTATTCCAACACTGGTCTCTTTGGAAGATTTCCCCAGAAATGAAGTAGCCCACATGGGATGAACACACTCCTTTGTGGAAGAAGGTAGGCAGTTTTGCCCAATCCTTCCTTCCCACAAAAATGTTGTGCAGTACACATGGAATACCAGCTATTAGCTGAGTGACTCGTAACCGAGTTTCTTTTTATGGAACCATTTCTTTTTTCAAAACATACTGAATGTCTGGGGCTCGTAACACAGTGGATTATCTGTGTAGCTTCGGGCAGGGAGAAGAGAAATGGGAAGATAAATTACATTAAATAATGAAAGAATTACATCAGAGTTTTTCAACAAAATAAACAAACATATTTCAGAGGAAACACCACTCCTTGGCACTAATAGTTTTCATGACTTGCCTGGATATCAGCATTCTATTTAGCCATGACTAAACTCACCAGCTGAAAGCTGGGATCCACAAGCTTCCTCCATGCCCCAAACTTCAAACCAATTTCCCGAAACATTATTACCTCACGAGCAATCACAAGCCTCCCTCTCCCATTAGCTTACACTCAAGAAAGCCAGCACCCTCGTGCCGTTTCCTCTGCAGGGAGCTGCCAGCCGCACGGCGGTCGGAACCCGCAGGTGAGGCGGGTCCGGGAGCGCCCCGGCCGTCCCGCGGCACCGCGTCCCTTACCAGGTTCTCGTTCGTCAGCCGGGTGATCTCGTGCTGCAGGCTGGCCTCGATGCGCGCCTCGGGGGGCAGCTGCAGGTTCTGCGCCAGGAGCTGCTGCTGCCGGTTGTTCTCCTCCTTCAGGCTCTGGATCTCACCTCGCAGGGACTCCAGCTCGTTCTCGTGGCTCTTCTTCTGCGACTGCAGCTGAGACTCCAGCAGCCTAAGGAGGGCGAGCAACAGTTTGTGGGAACGTGCTCCGGGAGTTACATCCCCAGTTCTCAGAGGGAGTGTAAAGCTTTAGCTGCTGCTCAGGAACAATTAGCCATGGCTTGCAAAGGAAAATGAAAAAGGCAGAGTACTCTTTAAACCCTTCAGTATGCCTTCTAATTACATTAAGCTTGCATGATCAAAAAGTGAAGAGAGAGTAGCTAATTGTGACACTGCTTTGAGTTCCCTTTGACTGAACACATACTGTACGTGGTGCCACTGTGGCAGTAAATGTAAAGCTAAGTCCTCACAGATTGGCTGAAGGGGCTTTAAGGAGGTTTTACCTCTAAACAAATCAAATAATCTAAGATGAAGATGACACTACGTTCACTTAAGTTAGCACCTTGCAATATTGACAATGGAAAATATTTTTAGAGTTAACTTTTTCAGTCAGAAACATTTAATTGCAAATGCACATAAATAATCTCTACTTTTACATTAAACCCAACATTTTTCAGAGGGTTGTCCTTAATGCACGGAAGGTCAACAACAGAACCAAACTCAGGGCTGAAATCCTCACCACTAACTCGCTCTTTCCCCTTGGGCACACCACATCCCCAATGTTCTCACTGTCAAGTGGGGTAACACGTACCAGGCTCCTGCCAGGCAGTGCTGGGGGATCTCCTCCTGCTTGCAAGGCACTGTCCAGGTGCTCTGACTCATAATTTTGTACATACACAGGAAATGACAACACTAGTGACTACCAGTGTTCAATTAGACAGTATTTCAGGGTTTAAATATGCATAAGGCAGGAACATTTATTAGTAACCAGACCGATGAAGCACGCAAGGGCAAACAGTCATTTACCTGCAGTGCTCTGCCATTTAATGTAAAGCTGCTTGTCTCTACAGTGCCAGCACAAGAGGCAAGAGGCACAGAGCAAACCAACTCCCATCCTGCTCTGCAGAACACTTGCTCCAGGTTAGATCTTCACAGGTTTACCCAACAATGTTAGGGGCAGAATGTGTTAGCACCAGAAAAGGAAAGACTTCAGTTAGTAGCAGTCACTGCGAAACACCACCTTGTGTAGTTACTGCTACCAAAGGCACAGGCTGAGGAGCAGCAGCGGTGCTGAGCCCCTTGTGAGGGACACCCAGAGCACAGAGCCAGGGCTGCAGCTCCCGCGAGGCGACTCCCGCCTGCCCCACGAGCAGCGCGGTCCTCGCAGGGACCGCAGTGATCCCACCGGGGCTCCGGCAGCACCAACGGCAGCTAAAGATCACTTCTCTCTTTCTTGGTTATTTTGTGACTTAATTTTGAATCTGGCATGGAGAGACACGGGAGAAGAATGTTTAACTTCCTGAACTTGAGACACAAGGAGAGTAAGGCTCATTTCAGTTTGAAATTTAAGAGCACGCTGAGCTACTCAAACATTAGTTTTATAATTACTAAAATGATTGTACTTCTTTAGGCTGAAAAACTGTAAGGAACATCAATTCTGAAACCTGGTGTAAAGGCACACAAATAGTACAAGGCTACAAATATTTTCCAGCTGTGGAGCTTCTGGTATTCTACACTCTATTTTTTGCAAGTATTCTTATGACTTATATATTGGCTGTTGTGCCATCTTAACTTTTTAAATGATAAAACCTGACAAGTAGAAAGCTTTGGGGACTAAGTTTGAGGGAACCTTAATTTGTATAATTTGTGTTGAATTTTTTTGTAACTGTTAAAGCAATAGAAGTACTGTAGCTAAAGCAAACCCATAGCAAGGGACACAGTTAGCTAGAAAAGAAGATGCAAATGAAGAAAAAAAAAAAAAAACATTCTGAGAAGTCAGGTAACCTGTTGGCTTGTTTTAACCCTTCATAAGCCAGCCAAAGTTCTCCGTCCTCATTCAGCATATGATAGTCCTGGGGAGATTGCCTTTCAAGAAAGGTGTTTAAAAAAATACAAGAGATAGATGTGATGGTGATGAGGTGACACGGTAAGGACATTACACACTACATTACAGTTACTATGAAAGACAAACAAGAAACGCTCTAAAACAACTTAGCAAATTACTCTTCTTGTTTATGTTTTTCTCTTCTTACTGATGCAATGGAGCTCTCAGTGACAGCCCAGCTGGTTACAGCAGTCTGTGCTGGCACAGTAAGTGCATTGCCACAGACTGGTGTGACCACTGTGGTTCAGAGGGTGGCCAACCAGCCTGGGAACGGCACGCAGCAATTAGAGGCTGAGAAGGTGGAAATCCAGAAAGCTCGATTTTACGTTTCCCCATTATTTCCAAATCCTTTCAAATATTGCACACAACAGTTTTACTAATGAAATCAAATTATTACCCCGACTACGAGCGCTCTCTAGACATATTTGAGTGGAACTCACTGAACACTTCACACAGTGTGTCACAGCAGACCCCAACTGATCACAAAATAAAGAGAACTTGTACCTGTTTGTTTCCTTCAGTCCAATATATGCCTGGGCTATTTCGCCTTTGTCTTTCATCTTTTGTACATCCTCCAAGAGGATTGTAGCATCTGTCATTGTATTCTGGAAAAAGAATGATAAAATTTCCAGTAAATTTAACAACGTAACTGCTCCTTCAATCCACGCTTTCTTCATGTGGAACACTAATTCTTGAGTAGCCACATTAAATTAGTATGGGTACCAGACCAAGAGACTGGTCCGTAATTTCAATGTCCCTTTGATTTATCTTTTAAAATAAATGCATACAAAATGGTCAAATATTGGTCTGTCTAGCAAGTGGGGACATATGTTAATCTCCTTCCATTTGTTCATCACATAAAAGGAACAAGATAAATTTCAAGAAATACTGAATTTGCATTTTATTCAAATTACCAGGAACAGCTGCTAATACTGAAACTGAAGCAGCTTAATTCTATTAATATTTCTTAAACATACCATTACATGGAGTCTTCCAAATCTCATAAATAAGAACTATTTCTCACCCATATTTGAAATACTCTGTCAAAGCAGGAAAGAATCTACAAGGGCTTGAGATTTTCTACTTTAGATAGCATCACAGTACCATTTTGTTTGAATGTTTACTGCGGCACTTTTGCTTTTTCTTCAGTAAAACTTGAAATACTTCATAGATGTTTACAGCCATCTCGGCCAGCCTGATCCGAGTCTTTGCCATGGAGCACCACAGGATTTTAATGAACAGAAGAGATGGAATTCTGACGTTCTGACTTTCAAAACAAGCAGATGCTGTTTTCCTGAGCACAATTTTGCAAAGTATTTGCAGTAACAACTTTGTGGACATAAATGTTGGAACCTGGATCTCTATGTCTAGTACAATTTGTGTTACCTAACATGAAAAACAATAAAATATGTGAGCTCCTTAAAGAATTATTCCCAACATCTTTATGAGATCTTTGGGGTTTTTCTACTATTAATTTACCACAGAGTGAAACTGCTGCACCTCACCTGCCAAGCTTTAGCAGTCTGAACATCAATCATTTAGGGTCAAGTTCAGTTTCTTACCCTCTTGTATGTGTTCAACTACATTTTCCAATCAAACATTCAGCAACTTCTATCCCGTATCTGCACATGACAATGGGAGCCCACAGTATTTGTTGCTTGCTGAGGACAGAAAACACTCTAAAGTAAGGTACTTCTTCATACCACAGACCTCTATTTTGTTGTGAAATTTATGGGTTTTGCAAGTTAACAGAGGTCTGATCCCTGGGTCACAGTGCTCCCAGATCACTGCCCTGACCCCTCAACCACACTCAGCAAGAACCATGATGGAGCTGACTCGACCAACTCCTAAATATTTTCTTTCATGTTGAGACTGGCATAAACCAACACTTCAAAACTCTTAAATCTGCTTGTTTTGAATTAACTTGTTTCCCTGAGTGGAGCATGAAGATGGGGATGCAGAGGACATGGAATTACGAGAAAAGTTTTTCAAAAATATCAAGGTTAAGTGCAAGAACAAGTACATTTAGGTTACTTAAGAGGCAGGGAAATGACAGCTCAATATTGCTGAGGGTTATTTTATTTTAGCATTTAGGAAGTTCTGTTTTGTAACTATAGAAGAAAACATGTACCTTATCCTCCTGGCAAACAAATTGGTAGGCAAGAAAGAAGAAAAACAAAACATTAAAAAAAAAAAATCATCTATCTGTGCTGCAGCTGTCCAACCCAACAGGCAGAAGCTATCTGCAAACTGGCTGCTGGCCATCCCACAGGCCACCTTCCCCTCTCCTCATACTCACAGCCGCTGCAAAATCAACACTTCCATCCCACCACTGCTGAGAATCTGTCATTGAAGGATTCGCCACTCAAGGATTTCTTTACAATGTTCTAAATACTACAGAAAAATGTCTTGTTTTCTCTACAGTCAACCATTTAAAACAAGACTTAAACATCTTCATGCATCACAGACTTCCAGTGTATTTACTCAGGACAAATATAACTTTGCAGCAGCACAGGAAAGATGACATTATCTGCTCATTCTTGGCTGCAGTTATGAAACACGAGATAGTTCAGTGGAAATTATCAGCTCCTTGATTCACATGATACCTTTTCAGGTTGAATGATTCTTGTTTTCAAAGCTATTGCTTCCCTAACTGTGTCATCAGAGTCAGAATTTTTCAGCTGATTGTGCATTTCAGTGGTTGTAATCTATTCTTCTTTCTATAAAAGCACATAGCACCTACGAACCAATAATATGGAATTTCCAGGTCTTCACAGGCAACCTTTATGAAATGTTACTGATCTGCAGTCATACAGATGTAGAAGGAATTGTTCCTCGTACTGAACTATTAATTAAAAGGAATTACTGAGAATTCCTTTAAATTTTCCAGTCAAACCACACACTAGAGAAATGATACTGTACTGTACATCTTTGAATGATACAGCCTGTACATCTTTACATGAGTGCTGGCAGAGAAACCCCAGACTGGTTCATTAATACAATCTCCTAATTCAGACTGCTGTGATTTGTGCACTAGTAACAGATCAAGGGATCACACTGAGAAAGGCTTTCAAACCCAGGCTATTCTTTCCTGCCATTTCAAGCACGCTGTTAATAAATAAAGCACATCAGTGATGCAGTGCAGCTCTCCTACCCAGGGCACCTGCTGAGTGTGCCTCACCTTGGGCTGGATGGCTTCTTTCTGGCTAACGAGCTGGGACCTCAGGATGAGAACTTCCTCCTTGCGCACTTCGAGCTCCTCGCTGACCGAGGTCAGCTGGTCCAGGAGGACTCTGTACGCTGGGGCACCAGGAGCAGTCACCTCCGGGGCCCGTGTCTCCGTGAGCGCCTTCTGCAGCTCATTCAACTCGTTCTTCAGTTTTTTATTCTCAGATTCCAGCTCTTGACGCTGCAAGAAACAGGGACAGTTCTGTCACCCAGCAGCCCTGCAACACGTCTGTGAACCCACGGGTACAAAAGTGTGGACAGAAATGGTAAAAATGATGAGTAACTCCAAGGAATCCATCAGTCTCTCCCGTGTCCCCGGCCTCTCGACTATGGTCAAGAGTGTCTGGGAAGATTTCACTGACAGGACCAACCTTTTGTCTGAAGTGCAAAACCAGAGCACATACACATGAATCAGGCAGATTTGACGGGAAAAAGAACTGCCAATCTTTTTTTCCCTCTTGTTCTCCTCTTTGCAAAAAAATATTAAGTTCACAACAAATAGGGGTCAGCAGGCTAAGAAAATTCTGCATCACTTTTAGGAAATATTTTTAGTTTTAGTGGACTGAGATATGCAGTAATTTAGATAATGTTTTTGAAAAAGAGGGCTACATTTATCACTGTATTTTTGCTCAAATTAACTTGCAAGCTGTACTAAGTGTTTTTAACAGAGAACTCCCCCTGGTTTAGGGGATCTGTTTGTTCTGCAGCCCCAGCCACACACACTACACCTCAGGAAGAGCAGTCCTACAATGAAACGACTGCTGGGGAATATTTGTTCTAGTTTCTTCAGCCACTACTTGAAAACAGGAAGGATGAAATTTTCTATGATGAAATTTTCTATGCCAGCACACACAACTGGTGGCAAGAGCTTCACTAGGAAATAAGAGAAACCTCTGGTTTAGAATTACCTTGAGCGACTCATACTCCAACTCTGCACCTCTTATGGGAGGCCTTTCTTCCTCCTATGAAAGAACACAGACAAGTGTGAAAACTAAAAATCCTTCATTGAGGTAGGAAAACAAAAGGGAACTGAAATTATTTTCCTATAAAACTGTAAACCACTCATTCTGGTACTGCTAACTGCTGTAGTTTGAATATTGGCATTGTCTCCTTTACCTCTGAGTTTATGACACATAATTGGTCAATATAAATAAAATCACATGCTGTCACTGGCAACAAAACAGAGCAGAGTGAATCCCAGCATGCTAAAGAAATTCACTGGTAGAAACATAATAGAAAAACAATTGCCAAAACTGGTTTCATAATTTTCTAAGAACTTAAGGAGACCAAATCAGAAGAATTTAAATTACCATCAGCTAAACGTGTCTAAGCTCAGTGCTTTGGCTATACATCCTGGTTGAAACACTTCTGCTGCTGCCTAAAATGAACAATTACTCATTCTCCCCATCATTTACACAGATTTCCTTATGGCTACTCCTTAACAAAAACAGCCTTTCAGCCTTTTCTCTTTTTTTAAGTGAAGTCCAAAGCACTTTTTGTTCCTGCTGTCTTCCATCAGAGGATCTCAAGGACCTTGGAAAACTAAATAACCGGTCCCTAGAACTAAGCACAAGTATAAAACTTGCCATTAAGCAAAGCAAGTGCTACAAAACATTAAAGATTTATTGAGAGCCAGTGAGCATTCACAGAGCTCCTGTTCCACAAGAAGGGACACTGGTGTCAGCACTTGATCAGCTGCAAGGAGCCCACCTTAGCTTTAGCACGGAGAGCCTGTTCTTCCTTTCTGTCCAGTTCATCCTGCAGGGATTGCTTCTCTTGCTCCAGTTCTGAAACCCGTTTCTGCAGCTTGAGGAACAGAGACATATCCAGCGGTGCTTTTTTCTCACTAGGCTCCTGCTTCAGAGAGAACAGAGGCAAGTCAAGAAGCATTCCCCTTCCACAGCACGAGGAAGCACAACAGTGAGTTGGGATGGGAAACAGACTGGGGACAGAGAGGAACACAGAAATGTTACTCAGTTCTGAGAGGTGGCTACCTAAAATATTTCATCAGCTATCAAACACTATTTTAAAAAAGGATTTACTAGTAGAAAATGTTTCTAAGCCTAAAGCCTAGCAAAAGAAAGCACTAGAGACTACCTAGCAGACAGGAGGTCTATAACTAAGCATACCTTATATTCTTATTTGTTTGAAGGGGGGAAAGTAGAAAAAAGAAAAAGTTTGTGGTTAGACTCACCTGGAAACAACTGTAAGTAAGGGCTTCTCTGTTTGTTGGTTTAGTTTTCAATTATTCCTATAATAAGTTCTCCAGCTAAAGAGAAATCTCTCTGCTGATTTGCAGGTTCATTTAGTGGGATGTGACACAAAAAATAGGTACCAGAAAATATATTTTATGCCTTTTTCCTTTTATTGTGCTAATTATACAGCCTAGCCTGTTCTGAGCCTAATTCACTGGCTTCTTCACTATTTTCTGAGCAAGGACCAGTGTTCACAATCTGAAGGTGCATTAGAAATTGTCCATCAGCCTTTTTGTACTTTATGTACTGAGAAGATCAAAGTATTTACTATGAACTGTACCATAAAATTTTAAAGCCTAAAAAAAGAACTAGAAAATTAATATTAATGACTGTAGCAGACAAGCAAGCACAGCCATTTCTACTTCATCTCCTTTTACTGTTGAGGGGAAGAGCCATAAACCACACCAACAGCTCAGGAAAAAGGAAACAGACTTTTGAGTCTTCTGGCTTTACTGGTTTGCCTTGAGGTGGACCCTATTTTTTAATGTGGTTTTGTATAATTAAATCTATATTGTTAGTCTAGAGTCAAACTGGAGTTTGAAATGTTAAGGGGTTAAATACAGTGCTGCATTCATTCACACTCTTGTGTGAGCTCATTTTTTCACTTACATTCTGAAAGCTGAACCTGGCTCTAGAGCAGCAGTTCAGCCAGTCTATTAACCAAAGGGAAAGAGGGCATTTGGCTCATTTGTGCAATCCAACCACATGTATTTGCACTGCCCTTCTCCTGACTATCCATGAATGCAGGAGCATCACCCTGAAAGCATTATGCAAGGTGAAGAACGTAAGTGGGAAGGCAGATTACGAAAGGGTGCGCAGAGAGGCTGTGCCAGCCCCAGCGCGCCAGGATATCTGCATCCAGGGAGAAAATCATTCTCTGCAGAGCCTTCCCAAAGCAGCAGTGACAGCCTGCCAGAGGCAACTCTGGAGATCCCTAAGCCAGGCACAGGGCAAACAGGGCGTGCTGTGCCCTGGCTCACAGTTCAGGAGATTTTCAGGATGCAGAGAAAGCTTTGACCCTGGAAAGTGCCAAGCACAGCCGGACCTCCACCCCGGGCTCTGTGTCTGCAGTCCCACCGTGATGGGATGGGCTGCAAGGGGAGTTCTCTCAGGAAATACTGTCCATGGCTTGGACTTGGCACCACAAATTATTCATGGTTGGTATTCATTAGCTGAACCAAATCATCTTCCTGAACGTTTTTTGAACATCTTCCTGATAATTTTTCCCAACATCCTGGGATTTGTATCACTGCATACGCAGAAGAAACTCCCATTCCGGGAGTTTGACTGCTCCCTGTGAAATAGAGAAACGCTGATCCAAGATGAGTTTCTCACCCCTCACACAAAACACGTTCCATGTAGCTACTCAGAATGCAGCTTGCCATTTTTAATCACTGAGTATGCAGTAGGGAGACTCCTCAGGAAGTCTCACTGGTTTTCTAAGTTCCCACTGTGTCCTGAACAAGCGATTGTGCTGACCAACACTGACAACCAAACGTTTCACAGATGCAAAGCTGGATCACCAAGTATCTGGTCTATGCTTACTGTAATACAAGAAAAATTCAAAGCATGCTTTGACAGTCTTTTTACACAGGATCACAGCTAACTGGGGAATTCGTGTTTTCTAAAAGCAAATGGAGAAAGTTGGATTAAAGCACTAGATATCCCAGTATAAGGATAAGGTGTTCAGAAGCACTTATGAAGAAAAAGAGCTAGGAATGAGTTCAGCCACGCATCAATGAGAAGTTGGGGGGAATTTTTAAGGTTACCTCCATCCTCAGTGGTAAGTCTTCTGCTTCTGTGATCTCAGAGCTGAAAGTATATTCAGATTCATTGCTACTGTGAGTTGAGTCCGTTCTTTTGTGCCCAGGCTTGGGGATGCTCTGGAGTGCAAATGGAACAAATCAATGCCACTGTTTGGTTTTCCCTGTGACTATCTCTTCACAACCTTTAATCTAGCTTGTAGTATTTGGTGTTATTTCACAGCTATCAAAATTTGTAAGAAAATAGTTTTGATTCTGGTCTCTCATACTAAGTAAAGATGAGATACAGGTCACAGTTAAATCCACAGAGATGGGTCAGATCCTACACCACCAAGGGCTGCTGCAGAAAGCAGCACCAAGCAAGGATGCAGCACTTTGTGGGAAAGAAATGCCCACTGTTTACAGGAAGCACAGGCAGCAATTCTCTAACTTCCTACACATTATGCTGAGGAATACTTTTTATTCCTGCCACTTAAAACATTCCTAGTACTACTTAAAATTTGTCACTGGATGAAGGTGGTACAAACAACCCTAGCAGATGTGAATAACTTCAGGGCAAAATAAGGGTGGACAGCACAAGCAACACCATCAGGAAAGTCACAGCAGAAATTTAGCCTCCTTCACAGATGTGGCAATTAAAAATATTGCTTTTAAAAAAACCAACAATAAATTTAGAATATATTTGTTTTGGCTGAACTAAATGAAATAATCAGTATTTGAAAGGACAAATTCTCTTTGCAGGTACAGGTCACCAAGAGACACAGCTGACGGCAGTTACTAATTTATCCCACCAGATTCTGCCTGAACACAGCTGTGAACAGCTTTTGATGTCTCAGCTGTGGAGCCACTTACCACCATGAGGTTCATTTCATCCTTGAGATCATCGTAGCGCTCCTCCAAGCGGCTGAACTCGTTCAGGAGGTTCTGGTACCGTAACCGCTCATCGTTCAGGTCCAGCTCCAGCTGCTTCGTCTCCTCCACCAGCTTCTTCTCCATCGACTCTGCCACACACAACAGGGACCCAAAGTGAGAACCCCAGCCCTGCCTGCCAAGCAGTGCACCCACCCAGGAGGAACAGCCTGCCATTTGAAGCTCGTGTTTGTGCTTCTGCAGGCAAACGTTCGGCCAAAAATATGGAGGGCCAAAGCATTATTGTGGCAACCACACAAGTGCTCACTCAGTCAAGTTAGTTATTCTGCTAATACCTTCTACTAGTGGTTCCAGGAGGGAGGAAGAGGGGGCACTAGCCCATTGCTGTGCTATGTAAAAGCAAAATGTGAGGTGCTTTATGCTTCAAGCATCCTGACCCTCCTCATCACAGCCCCCTTCGTCACAGCCCTCACATCTAGAGTTATGCTTTCCTGGCTGCTGCCTACACAGTCACAGCAGCCAGAAAAGTTGTAGCAGATAAACTGTATTAAATATCAGAGCTGCCTTTTAAAAAACTGAAGTGCTTTGGAACAGTCACCCCCCCTAAAAAAGGCCCCAAACCCTTAGGATTTCATGGAAATTCAAACGGCAAATAATTCTGACGCTTGCAAGTTCTTAAAAAAATAAATTAATTCCACAAAAAGGAATGCAAACTATGGCAAATTAGCCCAATCTATGCAGCAGAGTGCTGCTTTCCAAGGTAACATGAAGCAGAAAACCTGAATGAAGAGAACAGAGCCAACCTGTTATTTCCCTCGCCTGGTCATGGATGCGGCGGTTCAGCTCCTCCTTCTCTGTTTTCAGTAGTGAGTTCTGCTCTTTCAGCTCTGACACCAGCTACAGACACAACAAAATGTTTGACTCAGAATGCAGTTCATCTTTCATCAGTAGCTCTAACAACAACATCTTTGCTGTAACAGTTCAAACACTTAAACTTGTTTCTTCAGTATGTACCACTGCAGACTCTCCTGTATGTTCTGCACCCCATTTCTCACCAGATGCTAGAAGTGCCCTGAACCACTCCACTGTGCCATGTATTTTTCAATAAAGTCCCAAAATGTCAATGGCTCATTAAAAAAGAAATATTCCTAAAATAGTAACACATTTGGTAGTTCTGTGGTAAATTCCATTGCACTGGGTAACACCACAATCTAACATCTTGCCTCTGCCCTAAAGCCGTGTCACTTTACCTGTGTTCAGGTTTGCCAGTTACTCAGCTGTCTCTGATTATGGTTACCGTGCATTCACTTTGCTTTATTGATTAGTATTTTTCCTTATGCTTATCTGATACTGAAATTTATCACTTCAGCATCACATAATGATGGACTGGCTCTTCTCATGTTCAAAACTCGCACCATTATCAGCAAGTTCTCTTGACAGAAAACCACCTGTTTGATATGTTTGTGCTCAGCAAGGATAAGGGCTTAGCTGAGACCTGTTGAACTGGACTGTGCACATGTGCTGAACAGGTGGCTGTTTCCATCGGGCAGGATGCAGCAGTACCTTTGAATACTGAGTATGGGACACATTTCTGGTATCTGTGTGATTACTCTCTCTAGGCAGGTAAAATGAATGAATGCACTACCTCTGACTAAGTCAGAAACCTTAAGGATTTGGATTTGTAAATGCTTTCAATATCAAAATCTGAGTAGATTGGATACATACATTTACATACAATATATGGATTTAGCATATTCTTCTACCATAGGTGCAGCCATTTAGGTACCAAGCCTATTGAGGATTGTACAGCTATAAAAATACAGTAAAAGTATCAGCCACACAAGTGAAACAATTAAGCCTGAGCAAAACCTGAGTGGACACCAGGCCCCTGTATATCCTCTCATGCACCTGAGACCCCATACGTGCCTGCTCAGTTTCATGTTTGTATTTGTCTGCCCGCTCCTCAATGCTCTTCTTCTCCGACTGCGTCTGCTGCAGCTCCTTGCGGAGCTTGGCAATCTCCTCCTGGAGGCTGATGACACGGTTGGTGGCGTTCCTGGCCTCCTCCTCACTCATCCGAAGCCTTTCCACGTCGCTCCGCAGCTTCTCCGTCTCCGTACTGTACGTGATCTCCAGGTTGCTCATCTTCTCCAGCAGAGATTTGTACTCTTTGTTCTTTGCAAAACACAACACAGACAGAGCAGCTGTTGGAGAAGTTCTGGTTTAAGGGAGCCTTCTCCTTCCCTACAGAATATACCCAGACAGGGGAGCACGGGAGCAGCTTCCCCATTTCAAAAAGGTTTTGGTCTGTTTTTGCAGAATTGCTTAACGAGGTGACAGAACAGTCCAGTCTCTGAGCCTGCACATCCTAAACTAAAATCAGATGGAGAGCCCACATACATCAGACACGATCACCCCACCTTCCCCCAAAACAGAGCAACTGACGTGCTTCAAGCGCAAAACTGGCGTTAAGCGAGTGGGTGTTTCTTCTCAGTTCTGCTGAGAGGAACAAATGGATGTTTGACTGTTCCAGTTCTGCTGTGGCCTCCCCTTCTCTCCTGTCACTGTTCTTCACCAGGAAAGAGAACCGAGCCCTTACGACGGAAGCCCGGCGCATTCGGTGAATGCCCACGGCGCCGAGAAACGTAACCAGGACTTTGGCACGTTCTCCCCGAGCCCAGGGAGCTTTTACCTGCTCGTCGATTTTCCGCTGCAGCTGCATGATCTTGTTCTCCAAGCCAATGTGAAGCTTCTTGTAGCGCTCCACGGAGCGGGCCTCTATCTTGAGCTTCTTCAGCTCCCTCTTGGCCATCATGCGGCGGTAGCAGCACTGCAGGTACACGACGGCCCGCAGCGTGCGGCGGTAGCGCCGCCGAGCCAGCCAGCCCCGCACGTGCTTCTGCAGCACCACGGACTTGTGCTCCCGCAGCATCTGCGTGGGGAAACGCGCGGAGAGGGGGTCAGAGCCCCGGGCTGCACCCGCGCGGGCGTGAACAGCCCCGCAACGATGGGCACGGAGACGCCTCGCCCGCAAAGGGAAACACCAATGGGCACGGAGACGCCTCGCCCGCAAAGGGAAACACCAATGGGCACGGAGACGCCTCGCCCGCAGAGGGAAACTTCAATGGGCACGGAGACACCTCGCCCGCAGAGGGAAACTTGGGGTGAAGAGCAACGAGGAATGGAATTGATTTAAAGAAAAACAGGAAGAGGAAAAGAAGACTGGAACAAGGACAACAACAAGGAGTAAAATGAAAAAGAACCAGAGGGAAAAACACGAATTGAAGCACCAGGCATTCCTTTGTGCTGAGGTCAGATCCCAGCTAATTACAGAAGTACATGGTACCTGTTGGCAAGATTACAGTCTTTTTTTTTTTTTAACTGCATCTTTATCTTGAAACACTTTTGAATCATTGACATATGCTGCCTAGAGTTCATCAATACAAAGTTTAAAATTACCACATTTGATATGCAATGCAGTCAGTACTGCATTTCCCAGAAGAAACTGTCACAGCTGTTAAATAAGTCAGAGGCTTTTAGTTTGTTTGTGTTATTTTGTTTTGGGGGTTTTTTGTTGCCTTTTTGGACATACCCTAGGCTTGCAAGCATGGAAAAGTTTTCATCTATTCTAGTAAGAAATTTATAATGTAGTAATTCCAATTTATTTTATGGCAGAAATTTCAACCATAGCTTTGAGGTGTAAAAAAAATGTCCATAATATTTTTTTTAAAAATAAACTATAACATAACCAGTCAGGAATGCCAGCAACCTTCATCATGTTAGTCAGAGAGTTCAGCTAGGAAGAGTCTACCACTTGTTTTTGGATCCTTCACCCACTAATTCAATCAGAGATCCCCCAGGTCTGGAACACCTGAAGTCAAGCAGATCACAGCTATGCATGGAGAGCCTGCCCAAGCCCACAAGGCTTCCAGGACTCTGAGAGCTTCAGAGTTCACTTAATACAGCTTCTGCAAATAAAACGGTTTATTCTAAAGAAGAAAATTATTTAGGATTTCATGTTAATGCTTGGAATTGATAGTTTAAATATCACAGGCAGTTCACATTCCTACACTGATTTACCACAAAGCTGGTCAGACAAACAGGTCGGGTAACAATAATTTTATTTTCTTTTAGACTGCTTAGCAAATGAACTGAAATGTGTTAGAAGCATTACAGTTCCAGATCAATGAATTTAAAATTCATGGGCAAAGTGGCAAGACTCTAATATATACAAACCTTCTCCCTTAGCATTTATTTCTGAATTAAAACTGAGACTGGAAATCCCAGCACTCAGCACACCAGGGTAAGGAACCAGCTCTCTGAAAAGCACAGCAAGGTCAAAAGCCAAAGTCCTTCTGACTGCACACCATGCAGTTGGCATTCCTGCCTCCTCCTTACACGTTTTCTGGAACACTCCTTCAGGCTCCCAGCAGGTGCCCGAACACTTGAATACAACTAGCTTTCAACAACATTTTCACCTCAAGTTTGAAAGCAGCAAGTCCTGTAAAATACCTCCATCGCGCAGGGATGGTCCTCATGTGCCAGTGAGCTCTCACATCCATGCAATCCAGTGAGGAAACAAGCCACTCCAAGTAAGGTCAGAGGATCAGAAAAGTCACTCAATTTACCAGGTTTATCCCAGGAAAGCTTATGGCAAAGCTATGGAGGAACTAGACTCCTCGTCCAGCTGAGAAGCACACTGCAGTGTCTCAGGCAGGAGCTTTCCCCAGGATGTGTGAAACAGATGATTCAACCATATTAAATTCCTTGTACTGCCCACGTGACTCAACACCTGCCCTCTCTTCCTGCAACAACAACAGGTGCCTTTCACAATCCTGGGGAACAACACGTGTACCACCCATTGCTGCAGCCAGGGCTCAGCCAGGTGTCCTGTCACAGGGCGACCTTTCGGTTTCACTGCTCTGCAACCATCACCTACTCCAGAACAACTGTGTTTACCGTCCCACGGCACACAGAGCTTGTGCTTCCCTCTCTGGCCATCCCTGTACCTCAGCTTGAGTAAAACCCCCCCTCAGGAGCACCAGACAAGCACAGCACACCGCAGGGGCACTTGTCAGACTGCCGTGTTTTCCTGCGGTGAACAATCCACAGCTCGAGGGGGACCCTCCTGACGGGCAGGTCTGGCCACCCCTCGCAGGGACTCCTCCAGAAAGCTGCCATCTCTGCCAGGAGGGAATGGAACAGGTTTATTAAACTGTGCCACAAGACAGATGGGGTGTGTATTACTCATGCGACCAACAAGGCACAGAGAAACCTCTCCCTCTTTCCTGAACATTTTAGGCCACCTACTGCTGTGACCCAGGTGTCACTTTGTCACCCCTGTCAGACCACTGTTAAAAACACATCTTGTTTAACATCACAAATATCGTTTGTTAATAACAAGAATGCTAGGAATTCCAATAAAAAGGCAACTGGATACCCACACAAAAGAACAGCCAAGTCAAGCACAGGGGTCTTACTATTAAGAAACTCTTATCAAGGTTAATTTTTTTTCCAACTTTGTGGTTAGTTTGTGTTAGAATGCTACAAGTGACTGTGTAGCATCTTTAATAAAAATGAAAAATATACAGAAACTTCAAATATAAAAGAGAAAGATATGGCACATAAGCATCAGATGGCTTTTGGCTGCATGCCCTCAAACATCTACATGCTTGGGAAAACAACACAACTCCCTCAGCTACTTTTTCAGTGAAATACAGGCTGACTTTTGAGCCTAGTTAAAACAGTTCTTGTAGATGAAAGTGCTATGAAACACATTAGCACTTTGCAGTTTGAATCATAATTCTTTTTCCAGCCCTGTAACCACTGAAAACCAAATTCTAATTTCTCAATTGAATAATTTATTATCAAGCATAATCAGGAAAATATTATCCATATCATTAAGAAAGGGTTAGATCAACTTATTCCCCAAACCAAAACCAATGTTCATTAAAAAAATAAAACAAAAATGCCCCATCGTGGATAACCTTCAATATCCTATTTTTGTGGGTATCTCTCTGTAACATAAGTCTCCTGCAGTATATTCCATCAGCCATTTCAGAATCACTGAAACTAGGGATGGGAGAGGACCAGCAGTGAGTGCATCACATGTACACTGATGTAAGCAATACTGATTTGGACTCATGGAGGCAGATTAAAGCAAGGCCATTTTCAGCATTTAAGTGCCTTGACATTCTATGTAACAAAGGAAAACGTCAGAAATGCTGCAAATTCCTGCTGGATTCTGTAAAACCTGCACTGAAAGTCTAAGTACATCTGTATTAGATGACAATGAGAATATGTCTAAAATGACAAGCTGATGGCAGTATTAGATATTTCTAACTTCCAGGTGCTATCCCTCAATCCATGCTCTGGTATTTTGTTTGTGCATCACACCTAAGAGCATGCACACAAAACACTTCAGGATTCCCACGACAACACAACGGAGCAGCTTCCTCCTTAAAGCACGCGGAAATAAAGGCAGAGTGAAAAAGTACATTATGATTTCTTACCATTTGGTACCTGTTTCTGACCATGTAGCCTCTGAGGAGAGCCTGAAGAGCGATAGTAGCATCTCGCATGCTCTGGTATCTCTTGCGGACCACGTACATGCGCTGGAACTTCTGAATGGTGGTGGCAGCTCGTGTTCTCCGCAGGAACTGGGCATAGCTAAGGAAGAGATTACAAATAATACCTGTAATTATGTTCCAGTGGTTGAATGCTTGGTTGTTTTGTTTTTTTTAATACCCTGTATCTTTAGTTTCCTCCTAATGTTGTCAATGGCAGTGTATTTATTTGCTATTCTGCTGGGCGGCAGTACAACAGAACGACAAATTAACAGAGAACTTGCAAAGCTTTACAGGGAAATGCTTTCACCTCCCCTAAGAACTGTACTACAGAACTGACAAGGTAAACTCAGCTTAATTTCTCATCACCTCTTCTCCAGCTTTAAAGCTGTTTCCCCTATGTCATCTCCCAGATCTACTCCCCTAACCGCAACTAGAAGAAAATGCTTGCTTGTTCTTGGCTCTCGCAGTAAGACAATTACAAAGCACCTGGACACAAGCCTCTTTCCAAAGGTTGCTTATTACAGTCTTCATCACCGCCTTGTCTTTGAACAATACCACCTGTATTCCTGCCCTTCTCTCTGGCCCCACGGCCATCCCTCAGAAGTCCATCCAAACACATCACTGACTGATGAATGTCCCTTTACAGCTGCACCCTTGATGAGGAATGGCTTCTCCAGCAGGACAGACCCAGGTGGGAGGGCACACGGAACCTGGGCAGTAACGACTCAGACAGTCCTGCCTTACTTCACCTGCAACGCAGCTCCCAGCACTACCTGCTTTCTGCATCATAGAGCCAGGGTGCTACTGTCCTCTCAGAAAGGTCAAAACCAGGCAGGACAGACACACTCATTATATTCAATTTCCTTCATTTCCCTGGAAAATCATTTCCAGGCAGCGTAGGAAGGCGAGAACAAATGTATCACATTTAAATGCCCTCCTTACAGGGCTCTGGAGTGAGGCTGGTGCGGGCTTTGCCCTGAGCAGTGCTTACCATCGTGCTTGGTACCCTCTGACATGTCTCTGGATGGTGATGGCAGCCTTCCTCATACGCACGTACTTCTTTCTCATCAGCCAGCCTCGGATCGTCTTTTGGATGCGGATGCAGGCAGCTCTCAACTTATCTGCCCTTATTTTCTCCAGGTAGGCTACTTGACCAGCCCGGAAAAATATTTTTGTCTTACCAAACTGGTACTTATCCTTGTCCTATTTTCAGAGGTAAAAAGAGGATAAGTTACAGCATTAAATGTTAGTGCATAAAAAAAGGCATGAAGGGCCAAGTGAAAGCGCAATTAGTAAAGAGGCAAAATTATCTGTGTAGTATTTTGGGTAATCTGAGACTTAAATTAAGTACTGGAGAAGGGTATTTTGTCTGTGGGATTCTGTTAAAAAATTAATACAATAAGGCCACAAGCATGGCCCAAAGGAGCAACGTGAGATTTTTGCTTAGATGAGAATGCCACAAAGATAATAAAGCGGAAGGCTACAGGAGGTGACAAAGGGGCCCAGAGGATGAAAGCAATACAGGCAGTGCACATGTACAATTTTCTGCTGAAATTGTAGCTGACCCCTCTGAATGGTCCACCTTCGACCACGTTACACAGTGCAAACAAAGCAGCTGGGGCTTCAGACATGTACACTTCACTAATTTTATCAGGACTGGGGCAGAACAAAGCAGGCTGCTGCTGCTCTAACACATCTGACATTTCAGAACTAAACCAGAAAGAGAATAGTGTTTTACAGGCTGTAGTACTCCTTTGAGGGAAGAACTGAGACTACACAAAGGCACACTGAAAAAAAATTAATTTTGTTGGCTGTTTGATTCTAAGTTGAAAGGAACAGCAGTCACAGAGCTACAGCTTAGGATGCATTTGTGGTTTGGTACTTTGTGGAAGTACTAAAATAGCGTGGCTATGAGGGAGTGAGTGACAGCGTCTCTATTCCTGCGGATTCCAAATGCTCTCAGCACCAAGTCCAGTACCTGAATCAGCTTCTCCAGGACATTTTTACACGTCTGCTTCCGGTCTCCAAGGACATCTCTCTGCTTCATCAGGACACGGTAACGGCTGAAGAACTCTTGGTACGTCCACCTGCCCCAAAAGCAGAGACAGTGTCAGTCCCAGCAGCGAACATTACCCGAGAGAGACCTGCAGCTGCGAGCAATCCCGAGAGAGCCCACGCACCTGGAGGGGAAGCCGGCGGCACTGATTCGGATGGTCTCCAGGACACCGCACGCCCGCAGCTGCTGCACCGCCCGCTTTTCATCAAATCTGGGTGGGAACACAAGGCGGGTGTGGGACAAGGTCTGCACTGCCTGGGGGTCCTGGCTGCGTGCACACCCAGGACAGGACACCCAGGCACAGCGGGGAGCAGGGGTGGGGTGTGAGGGGTGCTGAATAAGGTGCCCCTGAAACTCGGGGGTCACGGAGGACAGCCCGGCCTGAGAGCTGCTGAGCCTGCTGGCACTGCCTGCTGGCCAGCCCAAGAGCTACAGCAGTCTCTGTAAAAGTGCCTGGGCTTTGAGGAAAGCTCTAAGCAAGTTCATATAGGAAGAAAAAAAAAATAATTAAAAAGGCTCTGGAATCTGAAAAAGCAAATTCCAGCAAATGTCAGATGAGCTCAAGGAGCGCAAGCAGCCAGTTACATTTAAAATTGCTAGCAATGGAAACGCTGGAATTTTTTTCTCATATATCAACATAAACAAAAAAATGGATTTCTCCCTCTGTTAATCCCAAGCACCTCCTGCTGTAATACACGTACACACACACAGTGACTCCAGAACCAGGGAAAGGAGACACAGCACTTCGCTCCTGAGTGAGCAAGGTTCAGCAGAGCCTTGATCCTCAGTGGCCCTGGGCAATCCCCTCCCAACACGGGCTACTCAAACCACACAGAAACAGGCATCTCACGTGAACGGGAACTTGAAGTCATTTGGCTTAATACAGCGCACGTAGTGTGGAGTCGTAGCATTCAGGGTTTCCATCAGCAGATGAAGAGAGTTTCGAAACTGTTTGAAAAAGAAAATGAAAAAAAAAATCAGGGAATAGCCTCAATAAGCTCAATCGTGTTTGAGATAACCTCAGAAAACACACCTGATCTTCATACTTTTAATTTAATTATGGCAAAGATACGTGGATATTTTGTTTGGCCTATTCACAACTGGAACCAAGTTTTCTGGGGACTGAACCCCACTTTTGATTCGAGTCAGACAAAGTGGCACACAATCCAGAAGACCCAGTTTAGGATTTTCAAAACTTCTCAGCATCCATGTTAAAATTTCTTTTGAAAAGCATCAGTTTGGGGTTTGGCACCACAGTAAGAAATAGCCCCGCTGAAATTGTGCCCCACAGAGCGTTAGCAGTCAGGGACTATTTGCTCCACACTCTAAGTTGTAATAAGCTGCACCTCTCAAAATCACAAGGGATCCAATGAGGCACCAACACACCTTGGGGCCTATGAGACAGGAGGTAAAGGGAGAGATTATTTAATAGAGCTGCATCTTCAAACTCACCTGATGTCCCACAGTTTTCTTGTGCTCCTTGCTGGCTTGGCCTGGCCTGGCCTTGGCAGGTTTGATAGGCGTCCGAGACAGGGGCACGCGCCCCGAAGGGGTTGCTGATGTGGGACTCAGGACCTTCTCCTCATCCTGGAATAACTCTGGTAGCAGCTTAAACTGGTAGAACAGCATCAAAAATACACAGAGGGTAAGAATCCAGCAAGTGACTGCACCTGTTTGCGCTGAAGGTGAAATTCCAGGCTCAGCTTTTGTAAGAACTGCACTTTTGTTGAACTTCAGAGGGGACAAATGCAAAAAGCAGACAAGCTAACTGGTATAGGGAGTGGGCCATGATTTAATACCAAAACTTTTGTGGGTTTGATCAGTGAGTCTCCTCCTGAAGATAAAATCCTGATTTGAGGGTCTTTTTCATATAGCCAACAATAGCTTCCATGTGAAACTGTTATATATGACAGCAGCTTCATAGGTACCAGCTGCAATTATACATGGCTGCTTTGATCTAAGAAGGAAATAACAGGGTACTCTCATATTCCAATGGTGCAGCAGTCGCCTTTGTGGTTGAGAGGTATCTGGGACACTGAATAAAGCAGCAGGCAGCAAAGATGATTCCTGCTTTTTCGCTCCAAATTGAAATAATCAGCTTAAAAGAGGAACCATCAACTGAAAAAAAAACCCACTAGCCAAATTTATCTGACTGAGATCTACTCCCTGCCAGTGGGAGTGGAAGAAAAACCTGAAACATCCTTCCAAATACCACGCAGGACTTCTGGTTCCTTTTCTCTAATGGTTACAAAATATACTGATACATCACAGCTGCTTTGAAGCAGCTTATAACTAAAAATAACACCACCAGGCCTTTCTACTGACAACTACAGCACTTCAGAACCATTACAAGAGTAAGAGAATCTGAACTTCTCTACTTGTCCATGAATAATTTTATATCTAGCATCTGTGCATTTTTCCCAAGAGATAGGAGCATTCATTTTTCAGTACTAGAAAGTGCTTGAGCCGAGTACAACCTAAAAAATTAAAAAATTGGTTTTGTCTTATGAAACTTGGTGAGCAGACACAATAACCAATGAAACACGCTGCACCACGAAATGGCAGCTGTGCTCTGTGCTTGTGCCAGATGGGTTGGGAGAAAGCATCAAATGTTCCCCAGCAGCATCCAGCACAGCACTCCATCAAAACAGAATGGCTGAGGATTCAAAGGTACAAAGGCATCCTGAATCCCTGAACTTAAAACAGAGTATCACAGCTTGGCTTTATCTCACCTGAGTCTACCTCTGTAGCTGGTGGAAGAATGACATTTCCAGAGGGTGATTTACTCTCTCCCTTCCACTGACTCAACACAGAGTTGAGGATGATTGGGCTACCACCTCCTCGTCAGCTGCCCTTGATGCAGTGAGTTGGTGTGCACAGGCACCTGAGCTCCAGAGCCAGGTCTTTTCAGCCTGTACAGAAACTTGTTTGAATGTAGTATGATTCTTCTGAAGCTCCTGACTGCAGATGGGTGAGTTCTTCTAAGCTGCCATACCTAAGTCTCAGTCCCTTTCTCCAACCCTGGGAAAATCTGCCTGTAAAAATGGGCAAGTGCATATCAAAGGCACTGTTTTCATAGGCACTGTGCCTTTCTTCTACTTGGAGTAGCTGGGCCAGTGTCTGGCCTCTCCAGTGCAGCTCAGCAACAGCAGAGCAGTGCTGCAGTGATCCACACTGCGGGGCCGTTCCTGCTCCTGCCTGGTTTGGGGTTCTAGCATCTTACCCATTTTCTTTGTTTGGCAGAACACTGGGAGTGCTCAAAGAGAGGGGAAACACTGATCAAAGGGTAGATAATTCACGTGATAGAAAAAAGCAAGCAAGCATTTCTTCCCTGTAATTTTTTCAGACAACTTAACAGACATGCTGCTAACAAATCTCACAGATCATTTCTCTCAATACAGAGCCACAACAGAAGATTTTAACAACCATGCCAGTAGCAAGCATAAAAGCCCAGGACTGTTGTATTGCTTTCATGATACATGCATGGAAACGGAACTAGTTCAAAGAGGTTCTGTGGGTGGATTTACAGAGAAGACCAAAATAAATAGTTGAACTCTACAGTGCCTGCCAAGAGCCGAGTGTGTCATGCACTCTGGAGAGCAAAGAAGCATCCAAGCTGTGAGAGTGGGCATGGGCAGGATGACAGATGATGCATTCAATTTAGAATTACCTTCTGTTGGATGTGCACAGCAAACCCAGAAAACACCACCACCAACAAAATAAAATAAAAATCAGAAATGGAGTTGTACTACAATTACTAACAGAGAGGCGCTGATGAAAAATAAAAATGAAACAGTCTTCACACTGGTTTTGGCAAAATTTACCGTGGGGTAAAACCATGTTGTTTGTTAGTGTTTAGACTGAACTGTCTCAGGCTACGCTGAGCCTGCCCAAGCTGCTGCCAGGCTCTTGTGGCAGCTCTGTCCCCACTGTCCCTCCCCCAGTCCCTGGCTGACGTCCCTCGGAGCACCCTGTCCCTCCGCCCTGCACACAGCGGCCGGCTGGCCCCTGCCAGCTCCCCAGAGATGCCTCCCCCTGCACCCCCAGCTTCACTTAAACCACTTCAACACCTCTCCCAGTGGAAAGTCTGCTGTGGTGTTTCATTATACCCCATGTTTCAATCATTTAGCTTCATATTATCTGCTCAGAATAGAAACAGAACAGAAAAACGTTGATTTTCCTGATAGAATAGCATAATTTTAAATAGCCTGTCCTTGATACCCAGCTTCCTGGGCCATGAGAGCCAGCAAATTCCCAACAGCCACCACTGTGCAATGTCAAGTTAATTGCCTTCACATTTCTGAGAGCACAGCCAGCATTTCTGCCATTACAAAACGCAGGCGATGCCACTGAAGGCCTGTTCTATAATATTCCTTCACGCAGTACTTTTCAATTCAGATGGTATCTTTCTTTCATAGATATCAAGGAGACAAGACTGTAAATTCTGGTTTGTGTCCTTAGGGTCTGTATATTTTATTCCTCTCTCATTTTGCTTCTGGAACAGAACTTGTGTCTCCTTCAGAAATTTTCTGCTCAGTTGTCACGCCATAAACAAGGAGCTTTTGCTTTCAGGTTATAAAATTAAGGGCTTAACTGTTAAGCCTTCTTATACCACTCCAGTATATCAGAAGTCACTGATGTCTCTACAGAAAATATAGCAAAGTTTTGTGAAAAAAAAAAAACAACCCTCCCCAAATCCACTCAAAAACCCAAACCCAACAAAAGATCCCCCAAAACAACAACAAACCACAAACAGTGAAATTAGTGGCTAAATGGACTGATCTTACCTGGAAAAAAAATTAGGATATAGGACTTTCTAAATTCATACAGATAACCAAGTAAAACACAAACTATGTTCAATTTCAGTTGATCTAGATACTAAGGAAGAATTATTTCCTAAATTTGTAAGAAGTTTTATATGACTCTTAATTCAAGGACTCATAACCGCAAAAGAAGAAGAAGAAAAAAATCTTTATACTAACCTTGCTTGATTTTAGGACCCTAATTTGTTCTTCATAAACTGTATCTTTATTCTTTTCCAAAAAGCCTTCACATTGATATTCCACCTGAAAGCCATCATTTTACCATAAAAAAGAATTAAATAAGAGTAATTTGCATAGAATTCACCAGCTATAACATTCACATTTAAAACATAATTCTTTTACATACTGAAAATATCAGCTCCCAAGAGCATCTTCGTTAAATATAGATTTTCCTCAAAGAGAGTGCTTTCCAGTAAAAGGTAGAACATTAAAATAGAGAGAGAGGAATTCTGCTATTGCATTATACCAGACATATTTCACTGCTGAGGGATGCTCGTGGTAAGGCAGCAAGACTGAATGGTTACCATAAGGGTGAAGAATCAAAATGTGTGTTGAGCATCTCCTTCACTGAACCTATCCGGGCTGCAGAGCTGTCTGAAATGCAGATGCAACTGAGAACAAAGCATCTCATCTCCTTGGCTGAGAGGCAGTAAGCACATCTGCCTGCAGCTTACTGTGGAAGTGCCTCATTTGTGCTCAGAAGGACTAATTTCACCAGAAGCAATGAAATGCCTGAATGTTGTGAAAATACATAACAATCCTCTGTCACAGGGCTACAGGGTCTCCTGGACCAAAGAACAGCCAGCATCAGATAAAAACCTACCATTTATTTCACTGTCCTAATTCAAGGCTGAAAGAAAACCGAAACTCTTGCCACAAGCCCATGTATCAGTGCTTGCACAATGACACTGCCCCCTGAGCTGCAGAACGGGTCAAGGAGTTCCTGGAGGGAAGAGGACAGAGGATGTCCCCAGGGTCTCTCCACAGCTGAAAGCCCACCCTGAGCACTACCTGGGGCACCATCCATGCTCCAACTGCGGGAGGCCAGGCCAGGAGAGGGCAGCAGCATCCCTGCCTTGCCCGGAGCACAGCATCAGCACAGACCCTGAACGCCAGCCAGGCTTTATTCCTCCTCCAACATTGTCTGTGCACATTCACGTAAGCACACTGAAAACACAGAACGCTTAGCACAGACAGCACAGCAGAGCTTAGAGCTCTGATAGTACCTGCTTGGAGCTGCTTTCACCTCTCCTTGGCCCTTGCTGCTCACAGACTAGACACAGGAAACCCTTGCTTTCTATATCAAAGTTCAGCCTCATGAACAGATTATGAAATATTAATTAATTCCTTCTTGTTCCCTCATCCACAAAATAAAACATCTGAACAGTGAATCTAAACAGTTACAGAGATGTTCTTGATGCTTTCATTAAGGTAACACTAAATGCAAAAAGAACAGGGCCTTCTTCTACACATAAATTCAGGAGCCTGGGAGAAACCTAGTGGAGGCAGATAAAGGCCTCCAACCCCCCACGCCAGCATGTGCAGACCTACTGATAAGAATCCCAGAGCTTCTGGAAACCCTTTTTGACAAAGCTGACAATATTCTGAGGCAGCTTTTCTGTATAACAGGACAATTGTATTAAATGGGATTATTAAATGTTTTGTTTTAACCTGAGCGGCTCCGTCTGAGGAGCAGCGGGAGCTGAACGCGACACGCACTGCACAGAGACACCCCTCAGCCAGCTCCCTAGAAATAGCTGTTCCCTGAGCAGCCCAGGCACGGCTGGGAGCAGCACACACTGCTCCAGCAATAGAAAAGGGTGTGTTAGCCTCTCTCCTCTTTGCACGTTGAGATGGCAGCAAAAACAGCATTAATTCGTTGCTGCTCTTTAGCTAAAAGGAGTGGGGTACAGGATTTCCTTTTTTGTACATTTCTGTTGCATAACTGGAATCGGTACAGTAATGCTGAGAGCTGCAAATGCACTGAGCCTCCACCTTTGGAAAAGGATGGTCAGTGTTACAGCACATGATGGGAGTCAGGAGCTCGTTTGTGTCCCTGGCTCTGCACAGCTGCCAGTTCACTCTCTCCTCCTGATGGGGATGAGGCAGGCACACTTTTGCAAGAGCCGAGTAGAGCCAGGGGTGTCACTGCCCAGCCTCTGCCTGCAGCAGCCCCAGGATCCCCTCCCAACAGCAGCAGGAAAGCAGTACTGGAGGAAAAGCCCTTACCTTGTCAGCAAAGTGCTTAATGATAAAGGCCTTATTTGACAGGCGTGGTTTTTCAAAGAGAGCACATTTATTCAAATGAGTGTTGTACAGTTTCTGGGCCCAGGAGTCATCTGAGCCTTTTGGCATCTATGGAAAAGAATACAGAACACACTTAAAATGTCCTGAAAGCTTTTCAGTAGGAAAAGCACCTAAGAAGATGGGGGAGGAGGGGGAGTTCATTACTAAAACCATTTTTTCTCCTCCTGTAATTGCCAGGTCTGTTTGTATGCTTTCCAAACTCTTGCACCAGCAGAGTGTCAAAATGACAACTGTCTGCAGAATACTTTTCCCTCTGAGGCCCAGAAGCAGGACAGCTGATGACCTCTCTCTCTACGAGAGCCCTTGAACACGTACCTTGCACTCCTCATCCAACAGATCCAGAATTCCCATTTTGGCCTCTATGAGGTTGATGCAAGGCTGATTGTCATAGAAATCAATCAAGGTCCATGGTATTTGTTCCTTCATATACTCTTCTTGTTCCAGCTTAAAGACATGCTACAGGGCAAAAAGAAAACAGTTTTCTGTGAAATAAAATGCAGAATAAATACATTGAACTCTCAACTGAATTCATCTTGGCACATTAATCCAGGCTGTCAAGAGACACACTAGTTCAACTGAATAAACCCTTTAACAAGTGTATGAAAAATAAATTAACCTTTTTTCCTGGCCTAAAAACAACACACTAAATTAAAGCACTCCATATTCTCTGCAAATATCCTGTCTTTTTACTATATTGTCCCACAATTACTATAAGCTCTTTTCTCTTATAAAAAAACAACACAAAACCCAGAAAAAGCTTCAAGTGCAGGAACAGCAACCTATAAAGTGGGATATGCCATGCTTTTATGATTTGGAAATTATGAACACTGCTCTATTTCAAGCAAAATTTCACTATAAATACTTTTGTGTTGCCTTGTAAAAGAACAGAGCTCCATTTCCTCTTAAATGGCTGCTGATTCTTTTTCTAACATGACACATTGCATTAAAATTTACTCTTCAGCAAAAGCTGAAGGAGTATTAGCACTAGGAATCCTTTAAGAAAAATTCTGTGACAAATTTACCTGGTACGAAGATTCCTAACCATGTAGCTGCATATTTATTCAAAAATATTATCACAAACAACCCGCACAGCTTTAATGAAATGTGCATAAGAGATGAATTAAAACTTCAGGAAAAAAACAGAATAAGATTTTAAACAGGCAAACTGTGGTCTTAATAGAACAAGTGCTTCGAAAAACCAGAAAGACTGCCGACTCCAGTTATTTTTGATGACGTTTCAGCCCCCATTTACATTTCTCTGCACACTTCACGCTGCCGTGGCAGGCGGACCCAGGCTGGCAGTGCCACACCAGCAGCGCCAAGCAGCAAGGGCAGGGTCTGGGGTGCCACACCACCCGAACTGGGGTGCCAGCCCCAGCCAGCCCCAAGCTCAGTGCACAGCCCACAGACATCTCGCAGGTCCCCAGCACGAACAGAGCTGTTTGCCCCTTATCTCACGAGCCCAGTGCCATCCTTCCCAGCACCGTGCCCGTGGGAGCCGTTCCCACCCCGCAGCCGGCAGCAAAGCCCTGCCAGCGCTCCGCTGACGGCTCACACCCAACCCAGGATCTGAAAGGAAACAGAAACCCGTTGTTTCAGTGTGAGGGAACCAGCAACCAGGTGGTGAAAACTGCCTCCAGACCTGATTTTCCCTGAGGGCGGTGGGCACCAACGCAGGGCAGGGTGGTCGGGCGATCCCGGGCAGCCGGCCCTCAGCAGGGCTCAGGCTGCTCCAGGCAGCACACGAAGGTTTGCTGGCTGCCACCAGCCACAACACTTTAATGTAAAGCAACCTCCAGCCCGTGTGCCTGCACGGCAGCCCAGCGGGTCCGTGCTCACCAGCACCGGGTTTGGCAGCTGGGCAGGGCACCGGCACAACAGCCCTGCCGCCCCGTCCTTCGCGAGGCGGGTGCCAACAGCCACGAGAGAGAAGGGAACAGGGGCACACCGACCTTTCCTGAGGAACAGAAGAACAGTAAAGTTGCTAATCTTACAGCAGCTAGGTTTTGCTGTACAGCTGAGCAAACTCCAAGATGCCCTGCGCCTGGCAGTTGCGACATCCCACTCACGGAGCTGAAGCCAGCCGTGGCACTACCCACACGGAAAGGGCATGCCAGGGCTGGAAACTCTGCTCCAGCACCTGCTTACTCCCTGCTGCGCTGGGATGAACCGGGGCACGGGGGAGCCGGTCCTGCGAGCACACGCTGCCACAGAGCTACGATCACAGCGAGGGTTCAGAGCTAGCCCAGTGCTGCTGCAGCAGAGCCTAGCAACAGACCTGGCAGAAATAACTCGCCTCATCATTATGCAGGTAAGATATGTAACTGCAAACGTCACTAAGGCTGAGGAGAGAATCGTGATCTCTCCGGAGGAGGGGGAAGAGCCGCCTTCTGCCACACGTCATTCATCAACTTCAGGATGCAGCTGAAAAGCCTCAAAAAATAACACCGGGGCGGAAGCGCGGGCGGCCAATCTCCAGCAGCGAAGCCGCGCTCTCCTCTGCCCGTCCAGGGGCTCTCGGAGGTTACGGAGACGCCGCTAACTCCGACTCCATCCGCACGCTGCTCTCGCTGACAGGCAATCTCGGGGTCTTAATTGCCAAGCACCGCTTCTGCCTTATAATTGTTACTGTGATCGGAATTTCAAATAGTCCCGGAGCAGCAGTTAGTCATAAAATCTATTTCTAGGAGATAGCCGATCTTTCCCCGTCCCTCAAAGCCCTCGGCCAGGACAGCTGGTTAATAGACTGAAGGAATTCATCCTAACCACTGGGGACCCAATTAGCAGAATGGACTTGGATGAGGGGAAAGGGAAGAGGAAATGCCAGTCATTTCCTACTTACCATATTGAACTGCTGCTGCAGTTTTTCATTGGCATAGTTGATACAGAACTGTTCAAAGCTGTTGATTTCGAATGTTTCAAATCTAAAATATGCATATACTCAAAATTACTACTGTACTGAAAAAAAAGATAAAATTACCCCAAAATTTTAAATTCCCTCCCTCCAGTTAATTGAATTATTTCAGGCACAAATAACAGGGGTCAAGCAAGAAAACACACAGGGAAACAGCAAATTGCACTACGTCGGCAGTTCAGTGATGCCCCCTCTCTAGGCAGGGATGAGGAACTCAGAGAAAGGACTGATGTTCCTGGAGTGCACATCAGTTATCTTTGTCCACTCTCTAAGTGCCACCTTGGAGGAACCTGACATGAAAATTCCCTTGTAACTTTCCACAGTGCAACGGATAAATGAACTACCAACAGCAAAAATCTGAAATCCCACTATAAATGCCAAAGTCATGACAAAGATCTTAGATAGGGTGTCAAAACTAAACACCTACTTCCTTCAGCTGGAACAAGCAGCTGCTGAGGTTTGGGGTTTTTTTGTGTAATCCATGCAGTGCTAGATGACAAAGACCAAGATGCTTTGCAGCCAGGTAATTACGTAAGAGCGTCATACCTCTGACAAAAACTCACCCATAGATGTCCAACACCCCGATGAAAGAATGCTGTTTTACAGTAGCGTGGAGGGCTTTGTTCACGTGATCTACAATCCAGTTAAAGAGATTAGCATAGATATGTTTGGCAAGCGCGTCTCTGGCATTGATGGCATGAAGTTTGGAAATTGGCTTGATGTAGGTTTCGGTGGCAGTGGCGAGCTTCCTATGGCAAAGCCAGTGGGCCATCTCCTCATACTCCACACCCATGAGGTCACAGAAGATGGTGAGGGGCTCGTGCTTGGGCTAATAAAAACAGGCTCATTAGGTATTGAAACAGTATTACCCACAGCACACGTACAGTCACGCAAACAGAACTGCCTGCCTGCAGGGATCCTGCAATACGCAGCAACAGCAGCTTCCTCAGCTCTTCCTCCTTCAGAAGGTGGCAGGCTCCCTACCCACTCAGCACACTGACACTGCTGAAGTGAACCAGTGAACAAGCTTCCTCAAAGGCATTTATTTTGCTGTACCTGTGCTCCCCAAAATGCTTCACACAGGGAACCTGCAACCTTCAGAAAAAGGCATCACCCGGCTTGGCTGGGATGGACTTGCTATTCTGAATTCTTACAGCTGTCTCAGGCCACACAGACTGCAGCTCCTGAGCAGGGCTCCTGGCTGCTCACTACAGCCAGGGCACGGAGTGATGGGCAATGGGGCAACACAGCCCGAGCCAAGAAACAAGGGGCGTGCCAGGGCTTTAGTGCTCTGGTCTCAGTACTCAACCAAGTATTTTCTCAGTGAATTCTGGAGACAAACACTCAGAGACTGCAGCACACAGTGATGTTCTCTAGCTCCCAAATTGGACCGTACAAGAGAAAAGACTGAGCTTTGTTTAACTAGGTAAAATCAACCAGCAAGGCTTGCATGCTGAGATGGGTATGTAAGATTTCTGCATAAAAACCAGTGCAGTGCATTTACCACTCAATAAGATGCTACACCTTGTGACTAACATGCAAACTGATCACTAGAAATCAAGGACAGACAGGTCTTTCCTCCTCAGGAGCTTCCCTAACACTGCTTCCTGATCACGCTCCCGTTGCACCTGGTGGCTCAGCAGCACACTGACAAGCAGTGTTCTGACAAGGACAGATGGCAGAGGACTGTTACCACATGCACCCCTCAGGGTACATCAGCTTTAAATATTTCCACATCCCTGTGACTTCTTCGGAGCTTTTTCTAGTTCTTACAGCATACAGGTCCCATGCAGTTACACCTCCAAAATCCAGTTAACTGAGCATGTTCTACTGGCTTGGAAGGCAACGATAAAGTAGTAATAATTATGAACACAAGAGTGTCACATTAGGGCTGCTCAAGCTGACATTAAACAAACTGATTCATTGCCACAGCAGCATTTTGGAGCCCTTTGCTGGGCACCCTGCAGCACCACTGTTCCATCACCACACCAGTGCCTCCCAGCAGAGCAGTCTGCATGGCACAGAGCTCTGGGGTGACGTGGCTACTGCCAGAGAGCAGCACAGCCCAGGTAATGACGCCACTGAGCAGACATTCACCAGTGCCTGCCAGGCGTTGTCAGGCCAGGATAGGGTTGCACAGGAACCTGCAGCTTTTCACCAGCTCAGCCAGTGGATTCCTGCTCTGGAGATACTCACTACACCACACGCAAGCTCCTCATGTCCTGGGGCTCACCACCTTTCTACCTGTGATCGTTAAATGAGCTTTCTTTGTAGTGAAAACCTTTGTAAGACATGGCAAAGAGCCAGACCACTTGCTGTGGTTTCAAAGCAGCTATCAGAGCCCCGGGGCAGGCGGCGTCAGAGCAGGAACACCAACCATCAGCTCGGCCCCATGAAGGACCTGCTGTCTCAGCTCCAGAAACTGCCACTGCAGATGCCTGAGACAGGGACTGACAGCGACACAAAAAAAACTCTGCAAGTGTTGCTACTATTGCAAGAGAGAGAAACATGAGAGCTGTGCAGGCCAGCAGGGGACATTCCAGGAGAGGCTAAAGGAGAACTGGTCACTCGGAGTCCAAAGAAGAGACCAGCCAGGTCTGGTTTGTTTCTCATCTCCAGAATACGGACTCAGGTAAGAAGCCTTGGCCCTCACCAAGGAGGAGGGTTTTTCAGATCAGACTATGCAGTCCCTGTTGCTGATCTCCAAGGCAAAAAAGAACTGATAAAACCATGACACTTAGATGAGTCACACAAATCTTATGTGTATATCCTATGCTTATGTCTAGAAATCCCAGAGGACTTTGCAAAGCATTTATTTTGCAATTATTTAGGACATTTTGGAATTTAATGTCAAAAAACCCTCATCTGGCAAAGCATTTACCGTGTGCAGGGAAGATATTCATGTTGGAATATAAAGATCTAGACACCTGCTCAGGACTTCAAAGCCAGCCTGCCTTCTAGACTCTTCTAGGACAGATCAATTACAGTTACAATTGTACACCAGTGTTATAATACTGTCTAAAGCCTCTAAACTGAGGAGAGTTGAATCCATCTGCAAAAAACCGTGAAAATGTTAGCAAATTAGAAATAAACACATTTCCATTCCACTCTTTTTCAGAAGAGGTCCCTGTACACAAGCAGAAGGCAGACCTGTCAGAGTGCAAACCATGCCCTTCCACTCATCGCTACTCACAGGAACAGTGCAGCTGTCAGAATCCCGAGATGCAAACTCCACGTTGCCCAAGTGAAGGATGCCAGCAAGGATTCGAAAAATTCCCATCTGGTAGGAATCACTAATCCCTGCAAAAGGATGAATAAAATGTTTTCAATGGAGAGAGCTGCAGCTGATGAAAAAATTGATTAAGGAGAGAAAAACAGAGTCACGCTGTGTGTGACTTTGACATTTGACAGTATTAACTAGCTCCACTTCTATCTAAAACATTTTACAACCAGATGAAAAAAAATCCATTAAAATGAATCACTTAATTTGCTGTTTCAAAGTGCTTTGTCAGTGACCTCCAGCATGCTACACCAAGGGAACCCACCATTTATGTTCACGTAACACGTGCTCCTCTTAGATCCATAATTCCACTACAATTTAAGTACCTTCTTCATGCAACACAAGTATCTCGGTCCCAAAGTTTATCAAACTCTCCTGGTTTTAAACACAACAGAGTACGAAGAAAATATGCACACATAATACAGAAAACAGTTGCTAGTATATCAGATTTGGGATATGACTGTGATTTACCAATTACCTAGCAAAGTGCAGGCCTGCCTGGTGTTCACCATTTCCTTAGCATCGTCCACACCATCAATCACAGGGCTTCCACCTTGCTTCGTATAGTGAAAGTAATTTGCATTCCCTGTAATAATAGAAAATACATATTTTATACACACTGATGCAGAAATTCACAGCACATCTGTAAAGCTGTGTCATGGTTAAGTTGCTCTTGGCACAATCCCTGATTTGACATATGTATATTTTCGCCTTCTGGCTCAGAAGACACGCTTTTCTAGAGAGGATTTTTCAAGATTTAACTGTGCAAGTAAGTATTCTTCAAGCGACCTGGTTCCCACAGTAGGTCCTCAAGCATATTCTCTACCTAACCTGGTTCAGACTTCCACACCTGGAACAATCCCTTTGGAAGCAGCTACTCTGAGCCAAGGCCAGGCGGTCGGCGCAGAGCTGGCAGCAGCAGCACTCTGGGATTCTGTGACAGACATCACCCTGCTGTCACTGCACCGGGATATTCTATTTGCCCATTTTCTGCTCTTTCCTAATTCACAGCCTGGCTCAGCCGTGTGAGCATGTGTGATCCAGTCAGGCTGAGCAGTCAAGGCTGGAGAACATATAGCTCCATATCACCCTGGGGACAGCTCTGGGCTCCACTGGGAGACCAGCAGCTCTCCTGTGTCAGCTCCTATGGTTTCAGTGGCCATGCTTCCAGCTGCACTAACAGGCTCCTTTTCTTCCCATCAGCTAAGGTTCCAAGAATGCTGAAAGAGAAGTCTGCTAAATGGCTTCTTCAGTTATAATTACATCAGTTCCTTTCTTTCCTGTGTGAGCAGATGTGAATCCTAAATGTGCCAGGGTGGTGCAGAAGAGCAGAGAAACACTGTAAAACCAGAACGGTACTTCAGAAACCAGCACAGGCTGTGCAGTTCTCCCACTATGAAACTGACTTTTAAAAAGATATGGGAAGCCCTGAAATTTATACTGAACTTTTAAAATGATGAGGTGATTGTCCATCCTAAGGTCATCATCATGCCTTTCTTTTACAAAGCACCAGCTCCTGTCAGATAAGAAAGCTTTCTCCTATCAACATTTTAATTTGAAAAAAGTCCTTTGTCTGCTTTTTGATCACCAGGTCAGCAGAGATTGTAAAGTAACAGTTGGTAAGAGCCCAAGTAGAAATATGCAGATCAAAATAAGCTGTTCAGATGCTTACAGCAAAAAGAGTAAAATTCTCTAGTGGCTGGAACAATGGAAAAAAAGGTTTTAAAGAACTAAGAGCAGAGAATGTCACGCTCCAGGACATAGTAAGTCCTATTGATTGCAACTGCAGTGTATTAAGAGTCTGCTGAATAAACAAATCTGTTACTTCTGTTTTATCAGAAAACCACAAAGTCCCAGGTCTATCATTTTAGTTATTTTCAATACATTTTAGCATTTGAAGGCTTAGAAGTTGAGAATTTAAAAGGCAGCAATTCTTTCATTTGGCTCTCTGGCTCAGAAAGCTCCGAGGTGCTGCTTTGTCCCTGCAATCACACAACACAGGGGATGTGAATGTCATACCTAATCGCAGGGTTTTGAACTCGGGCAATGCTGCAGAGGCACAAAGCTGGTAAAAGATGTGGTAATTTCTCTCCTCTTCCGCCTTTAAAAAGAAAGGGATTTGTTATTTTTCACCACCCTACATAAGTGGCAGAAACAACCGTGAGCAGAAATGAATGACTATGTATAATGCTTTCTCTAGCAATACGTTAAGAGCACAGAAGCCACATGGAAGAAAGGAAGATAAATCAGCATCCATCTTCTCCTTCTTGGTTAATCTAATGCATTTTCAACAGCAAGAGGCATGCAGACATTTTCACTTAAAAAAAAAAAAGGTATGATGTCACTTTTCAGAACTGTAGATTACTATTAAATATAGATCAGGATTCTGTGGGTGGGTGAAATGATCATACTCAAAAGTTTTTCATTTTCCAAAAATAACTAATACCATTTGGCTCAGCATTTATAGTAAGCTGGTAAAGGCAGTATCTTCTTTGCCAAGGCAAAGCTTGAATTTTAAAATGAAGGACAAACACAGCTCAGAAGGTTATGACTCATGACCAACACCGTAATTCTGAACTTAAGCACTCTAAATTCCATACCTTCAAACCAAAAAGAAATTAAAAATACTCTCTTCCAGCTAAACCACATGCAATAACCCTCTCTTACACTTTTAAAATATACAACAGCACTTTCATGTAACATCCCCTCATGGTACAAGCTAATTATTATTTTTATATCTTTAGGCAGCCAGTCAAGGGTAAATCCATTTTTACTGAGCTCTAGACCATCAGGTAGGCAAAGATGGAGAGGAAGTGTGGAACACAGCGGATTGGTTCAAGTATGGCATAACAAAATGAAGAGATCCCATCAGTATTACCTGAAACACCACTCTGGATTTTTCCAAGAGGTAAGTTCTCATGTTAGCACCAATGATTCGATACCTCTTATCAAAACCAATTTCAATGTATTTACCAAAGCGACTGCTGTTGTCATTCCTGGTAGTTTTGGCATTTCCAATAGACTGAAAAAAGGGAATATTGTAAAGGTTAAACAGATTGTAGAAATTATCACATCTTTTTAAGCATCTACATGGCTCACAAACACTTAACAACATTAATCTTGTCCTGGTTTAAAAATAATCAGGAATTTAATCAAGAACCATCTCTGCCTAGTCAACAAGTTACATCAAAAACATAGCTATTCCATTAATGTAAAACTGAGAGCTGATATTCCTAGCAATTAGTTCACTTCCAGATCGGATTTTTAGCTGTAAAATTAGACTTTCTTGTTCTCTGAAGTCTTTCAAAAGGAAATAAAGAGTCTAACAGAAAGCTCTCACACACACAGATTTCTTCCAAGGACTTAATAGAAGTGTAAGAATTATTTCACCTGGATATATTTGTATATGTAGGTGTACAGATATAAGCATAGTACTTGCAACCTCTGAAAGTCCATCTATCATAAACCCACAGCCCACTCTGTCCTGCCTGGCTAACAGTTTATTATTACTCTTGCTCTCTAATCACCACATTTCCAAACCATTTCTGCAAACATATAATTTAAAAATATTTACTGTGTGCCTAAGCATAATCTAAAAATGAACATGCACAGACTTGTGTCCCTCGCCTGAACTGAACCCCTTCCACAGCAGCTTGGTTACTGACCCAGAAACAGCCCTCGATGCTGCTCTGCCTCGTGCTGAACTTTCTCAGATTAATTCAACACAGCTTCACACACAGCAAACAACACTTCATGCACTTGCTCTGTGTTACACGTCCCGGGATGCCCAGGGCACGTAAGGACCGTGGATCCTGCATGGTGCAGTTCTGCCTTACCTCCTCAGCATGGGCTCACCCCACAGCAGTTACCAGCTGCATCAGAATTCAAGGCATGCACATCACAACATGCTGAACTTCAAAGAAAAGCATTTTCTCTTCTCAATTAGACCGTGTTTTAGGCATCATACAGCAAATCACCTTCCAAAAAACTCCTAGAGGTATCTGTGTATCAGAGGGAACGGCGTTTGGGATAACTGAGATGCACACAGATGCACACTGCCCTTCATCACGTGGCACTGTGTGTGTTACTAAGCCCCAAGTGCACCGCTGTATCTGTGCCCTACTTTCCCAGTCCACGCAGCCATCCTCTGTACCGAAATAAACTTGAGAAAAACAAACGAGAGCAAGCAGCACTGCTGAGTACCCCAAATCTGCGAGCAAAAGGGCAGTGGATGGGTCAGTGCCAGCTGGTGCAGCCTGGAAAGCGGGATCAGCCTGCCAGAAACCCCGTGAGAGCAGCAGCACGCAGCCCCGACAGAGCAGATGTCAAAGTGGGCATCACACGGACAGCCGCTGCAAAGGATCTAGGAACAAACTGCATCTCGGCAGCTCTAGGAAACACCAAATTCATTCTGACTGAGTGTAACTCTAACTGCACTCTTCTGTTTTAAAGTCATTGCTACTGGGCTACACTTTGCTGGTGGTGGTAGCAATAGAATACAACAACATTTCAGAAACCAGTTATTCCTTTGAAAGGTATTACTGACAAAACCAGAAAGCCTGTGGGATTATAAGACTGCTTGCCAGAGTACATACAAAGCTGTTCTATTTGCATGGCTGTAGAGGGTAACGAAGAATGAGAGGCAGGAAACAACACAAAGATGTGTTTTAAGACTTATCGATTTCTACATTTGCAATAGGAAAACTGTATCTAGTTACTGACTACAAAAGTAGTCACTTAAATAGCTGCTAGAAATGTACAGTGATCTCTTGACATCACTGAGTATTTACTAGGCTAAGACCATGTGATGGTAGCTTATAAAATACTGATGTTTAGGTTGTCCAAATAGAAATTTAAAAATAAAACGGCCTTTTGCTCCTAAGATTTTACAGTCAGCTCGGCAAGTGAGGAGTTTCCTGTTTCTAAAATGAACTACTCATTTTCTTCCTAAAATATGTGGGTTAGTTTGTGTTTCTACTGACTTATCAACTGAAGAATTCAAAACATTAATTATGCTATCACAAGAGTGTCTCAACATCAAATTTTACAACACTCACTCTAAAGCTAATTTAAAGTTCAAGTGTTGGGAGTTAAAAGGATAACTTTCATCCAGGTGTAATGATTTTTAAAGCAACTGAAATACATATTTAGATATACCCTTGTTCACAAAATTGTTATGCCTAGAAAATAAAAATAAAACACCACCATTGATTTTTAGTGAATGAAAAAAGGTGCAGGTGCAGCTCCAGGCACGGCTCAGCTCCCCGGCCTCCTCCCACGGCCGGACATTCGGAGGAGTCGCTGCCCAGCACGGCACAGCTCGCTGTGCCCCACAGGAGAAGTTCCCAAACACCACACAGCACCACAAACCAGGCACGGTTACCTTGTGACAGACACACACAGCTGTGACGGGGCAGCTATAGTTTGGGTACCATGAACTCCTCGTGCCAGGAGGAAAGGAGGAATAAAACATAGTTCATTTTTTAAAATACCTGAGGAAAAAAACAGTGGCAGCATTTTGCATTTCACATTTCACCGTGTGCACTCTATTTACTCGTGATCTCTCACACTACTGCAGAGAGATGACCAACATCTACCAAGGCACCAGTGGTCCTAAAGCACCTTCCTGGGCTGTTCACACGCACGAGCGTGTGTGTGCCTGTGGACAGAGCTACTTCTCTCGAGAAATTCCCCCAGGACTATCGCTCTAATGAATCATTTCTTAACACAGTTCCTCAAATTCACCCACAACTTGAATCTACGTATGTAGGCAAAGGCACGAGAAACAATTCAGATAAGTCTAAGAAATCTCTTCTGCTTGGCTGTGACATCAGGATTAGTGTCTCCTGAGCTTCCCAGAGAACAGAGACCCTGAAGCAGGAGGAATTGTACTTGTCCTCTCAAAGTCTATCACCAGCACCTGGGGTCCCAAGCCAATGGCTTTGGTACTTGACGACAGTTAGTTACAACCATTTCCAGAACTGAGACATGAGTCTGAGCTAATTATAGCAAAATTATGTCTTCTGATGTTATCATCTCCTCTGAGAGAAACTGTGTGCATCCTGTGTAACTTTGTTTTCTCAGTCCCTCTCTTCTAATTGTATTTCCTAAAATTTAACATTTGCTTTACTTCCTTTCAGAGTACAATCTACTGGCTCCCACTCTGTGATGTACGTATTTAGTGATTAAGACCAAAAGCTTTATCCTCTTTGAAATTTTACACACAAAACCAGTCTTCTCCAATTGCTTTTGGCCAGTGGTCTGGGAACTACCAGTTACAAAGCTGAAGAGACCTAAAACAGTATTTGTATAAAAATTATGTTGTTATGTGAAATACATGAACAATATTGAAACATTACCTCCCATCTTTTCTCAGTCTTTCATAAATGTTACAAAAATGACACCCAAAGCAAATCCTTGCAAATGGGTTAAGCACAAAATTTTAATACCTATTTATAAATGTTTTAAGAAAGTATGGATTGCTCTCTCTGTTGCATGCTTATGTTTGCCCCAGAGTTAATAACTGCAGCTGGAGGGTGGGGTTTGGGGCAGCAGCTCTCTTACCTCCATGATGGGGTTGGAGGCCAAGACTTTCTCCTCGACGTTGGCTTCGCTGGCAGATCCGCTGACGGTGGCGAAGTACCTCATGGCGTACTTGGCAGAGACAGTCTTCCCCGCGCCGGACTCCCCGCTGACGATGATGGACTGGTTCCGCTCGTCTCTGAAACACGAGCACACGGTGACTCCCAGCTGTTCCCTCCAGGACACTCACCTTCCGCGCCCCCCGCCCGGCAGCACGGCACGCGGCCAGCGCGCGGCACCGCCGGGGCAGGTGGCTCCCGGCTCCCCGCCGGGCTGGCCGGACAGGCTGACCGCACCGCTGCCACGGCCCGGCCGGCCGCAGAGCCGCCCCGGGGAACCCGGCCACGGCAAGGGGCCCGTCCCTGCCGCCCCTACGTGCTTCCACAGCGGCCGCTACCCGGTCCGGGGGACAGTGCTCCACTGAATCATCAGTGTTCGTTAGTACAGATGGTGAATGCCATCGTACAGATGGAGAAATCAACAGCAGAGCCGGCCACAGAAACCTTTCGTCCCTCTCATCTAGTCACCAGCTTATCCCAGCATTGCTCTGAATCTGAAAAATTTAAGCATGGCTGCTCAGAACACAGATAGCAGCTCTGGAGTGAAGACAGTCCGTTTGCTGTGAAACAATTTCTTCTCTTGTAAAAAAGAATAATTTCCATTTGCTCCTAAAACAATTTTCTCTCAACTCAAAGAGGGCTCTGTGCATAAACACAACTATATCAGTAAACAACACACTACAAAATAACACAGAAATTAACATTTATAGAGCCTGAAACTTTTAAAATAAAGACCATATGTGCTTTATAAAGCTTTTACAGTATTTCAAAGTATTCCCGTGAGTTGGGTGAGCTTAATCCCATCTTACACAGTTACACGAAGAGGTGAAAGAAGGAACAAAACTTTCCCCCAGAGCTTGACAGAGCTGGGGCTGGAACACAGCGAGTACAGCCAAGGCACGGAGCAGGCTGTCCTTACAGCACGGGAACTGTGAACGACCCCTCAGGCTCCTGCACGTTCAGCAGCACGGTGACAGTCTGCAGGGCCTGCCAGGGCCACCGGGAAATGCTGGGCAGGGGATCAAAGACACACGCGTGGAAAAACTACCTACGGTTCCTGTAGCCTAAAGGCCCGGCAGAAGATGTGGAGTTCTGTTTCTGGGATGGTAAAAAAACCCCTGCTGATGAAACAATGAAGCTATTTATCAAACATGTATAAATTATACGTGTTCCTTTTCTGTGTTAAGTATAGGAGGCCCGTCCACCTTAGTCAAAATCGGTGATTTTGTCTCAAATTGGTGTTACAGGTGACGTGTCATGCTTATGAGCCCACTGGTATCCCAACATCCTACCAGCCCCAAATGGAAACTGGACTGTGCCCGTGTCCCTCAGCATGGCTTCTAATGCACATGGGCCCCCAGAGGTGAGAGTCCCTTCTCCTCCTGCTCCCCTCCTCGCTCTCCCAGGATGACGTCAACGCTCGTGATAGCCCCAGAGGTACCTCAGGCACCTCGGGTGCCTGGCCAGGCCTTCCCACCCGGTAGAAGAATGGTGACCAGCTCTATCTCCCACCCTGGAGTTAAAGGCCATTCTCATCAAATCAATTCGGTCTTCCACCGGTTTACTGTGGTCTTTGATGGAGCTACTGACCACATGTTCTCTCCAAGGGAGGACTGGTTCGTGTGGTCATTGACACAAACATCACTCACATCAGCTGACCTGCTCTGTCAAATCCAGCCAATTTAAGTCCCATCAGACACGGGGCCATTATAAGCTGGACAGCACCCCACAATAACTGCAGAGTTATGCCCAGTTAATCACCTGTGGGCACAGGCTCTGGACAGTAACTATTTACAGACTCTGCTGCTATTCTCAAGCTGCTACCTTATCTTCAAAAACAATGCCAAGCCCTCAGTTAAGAGCACAGCTCCAGCTCCCACTTCGTGCTGCTCAAAGCCACAGGCTGAAGGAGCCTCTGGCTCTGTCACCCGTCCCTGGGAGACCCACGGTGGCATTTGTCTAACCAAATTAAGGTACTGGCTGAGGCAGATTTTCCACATTTTGGAAGGAATTACTTGAAATGGCTGAGTGCTGCTTTAAATTTAATAGCAAGGTGTTCAGAAAACCAAAGCAACCTAATTTTATGTTCTCAGCTTCCACGTGACATGTGCAATAGGTGTGAATGACTACAGCACAGCTCTCACACTCGTACACGCCAAGCTGCCAGTCTCAGTGGGAAAGCAGAAGTGTTGAGCTTGACCAGCCGGGTCACACAGACCCCACTGCCAGAGACGCCAGCCTCGGCCACAAGTCTCAGCCCAGCCTCCAAGGAAACCTCGTGACAGGGGCCATCGAGCCTTTGTGCAAGATCTCGAGGGAGGTCTCCGTGCCTCGCAGCAGCAGTGAAGATTCCCAGCTGGAAAATGAAGAAGAAACACTCTTGTTTCTTCCCCATTCCCCCTCGCAGACTCGCTCGCGGCAGACAGAGGTGAGTGGGAGAGAGCCCGCGGCTCAGGAAGCTGCGGGAGTTACACGGATCCTCCTGCTCACAGAGAGCAGCAGCAGGCTGCAGCAGGAACCGAGGCAAATGCCTAAAAACCAAGCTTAAATGGGACAACCGGTGACAATTTTCCTCTCCCACAGACAGTTCCTGCACTGTGTCAAAACCAACAATTTCCTCCTAGGATTGGCACCACTCTCTCTTCTTTTCTCCTGTGCTCTTTCAAATACAAAAAAAGAAAACCCATGCCATTCTAAAATACAAAATTTCTGGTCTGATTTCAGGGGCTGCCTAACACAGAAGACAGGCAACAACATAACAAGCTTTTCATTTGTAGATCACCAGCTGTTTCATGTATTAAATACCATTAAAAATATGAAGACTGAGGAAGCTCAAGTCTATGAAGTGGATCCTCTGATGATTAAGCATTTTAGTTCCCAAAGCACAAAAGGCTTTCAGAAAACCAAGGAATGCAAACTCATTCAGACTTCTGACAAAACTGTCAATAAAAACGAGCTCTCTTGCCACGAAAGGAACACGGAAATAAAGGTGTCTCATTCTAACTGTCACACCCCGAAGGACACGTGTGGCAGCACGGAAAATGCACACTGGTTTTGCAGTCCTTAGTCTCTTCTCAGGAGCTCCGCTTTTACAAAGACAGAAATGAAAAAATTAGTTTGAAGTAATTTCTCCTTAAGAATACTGTAGCTAAATAGCCAGAGCTTCTTTCCCCCACGTCATAAGATACGAAGACATCCTCTTCTCCTTAGCACCCACTCACGAGCCCAGGAATAAGGGATCCATTATTGTGTTCCACAAGCACAGACACACGCACGCATTGCATACACGGGCCCAGAGAAGAGAGGGTTTGCTCCGTGTGAGCTGACAGCATCGCTGCTGTCTGTTCTGCAGGGACTGTGTGTGTCTGCAGCAGCCACAGCAGCAGGACAAACAAAGGGCTCCCTCAGCGTCCGCGGCAGCGTCCTCTCGCCAGCGCCCATCCGCGCTCAGGGCCGCTCTTGTCTCCAGCAGTACATTAATCCCTTGTTTGCCTTTAACACACTGCAGCAGCCAGCCTCCAGCACATTATTCTTTGTGCCTCTTGGCAGAGAGAAAGGGAAACACAACACAACGCCCGGGACCGCGCTGGGCATCCGAAGGAGGACGGACAGCGCAGCACGGACCCAAACAGCGCAGGGATGAGCTCCTGCTGCCACAGCCCCGGGAAGCCTTGGCTCCTGGACATCCTGCCCCGGGCAGCGAGGTGTTTAGTCCTGGAGGAGGGCGGAGTGGTCCTGCCAGGCAGCTGTGCCAGCTCAGCAGAAAGCCCTTTAACGACACGGAACTTCAAAGAAACAGAACGCTACATTTAAAAGAAAAATAACAAGTAAACCAGCATCAAGGCGCCTTGGGTGATGTATGAAACGTACCGAGAATTATTTTTAGTTATTTGGTATAAGCAGTGGTCTAAAGTATAGCCTCTGTTTATGTCAAATGAAGTTTTCATAATCAGGCTGCGTTAAAAACAAACCAAAATTTAAAAGACCAAAACAAAACAAAGGAAAAACTCCCCAGAAAACAAAAGTGGCACCACCCAAGTTCATTCTCAGAGATACAATTCACCTTTAGAGTTATTTTTAGTTAAATCATTAGCCCCTGACCTTTGACCTGACATTTTGAGCACTTAACGTGTCACCAGTCGGGGGAAAAAAAAAAGCTATAATTAAAACTTCCAGCCAATGAAACACGTAAGTAGGGCAACAGCTTTATGTGTGACACCACTTCACAGCCAGATGCCACATTTTATGCAATACTTCATCTTCTTGCAGTTTTTTCTCTGCATAAAACACGTAAATAGAAGATTTTAAAATTAAGATTACTTCTGAATGGAGGGAACATTTTAATCGTGCTTTTGCAAACAGAAATGAGGGAAAGCAATCTGGGAGATGAGGGGTGGAAGAGTCCTCTTTCCCCCAAAGGCACACAGCAATCAGATCCTAGCACACAGAACTACATCACAGTGATGCAATACTAAGCCAAATTATCTTGAGGAGAGAAGACTGAAACAGTTTGCCTGGGAGCAGTTTACCACTCATGGAAACACCACGTTATGTTCAGGCATCAGTCAGGACCACACTCAGCTTCCGCTGTTTCTGAACAGTGCAGAAGAATAAAGCAATGACAAACCCACCCTAAAACTGCCATTTTATGGTGACAGGCCCGGACACTGCACAGGCTGAAGTGTGAAATGATAGGCTGGGATTGCTTGCAGCAGCAGCAGATTCAGAAATCTTCTATATAAATTCTCTCAGGCCTATACTTTGGGAATCATGTGAGGGTAGCAGCTATTCCTTGATAAATAGAATAATGAGGACACACCACGGAACACTCACCTGATAGTTTAAAGTAGTGGTTCTCTATCACAAAAAATAAGGCAGAACCAGATTTCTGCACAGGCTGGTAATTTTTAAAGACAATTTTACTTTATCTACAGAATTTTGTTGGCAGGCAATATGTTTATGAGGAAATTCACTGTCAGAGTGCCAAAACTGAAAAGATGCAGTCTTACCTAGTTCCTGGAAGCTTGAGATTACAGCCTACGTAGCAACAGGGGCTTCTTATGCTTTGAATAAATATTGCAAAATTTAACACTGAACACAGTTTGCAGCACTCTGCTTTCCTCAATGCTGAACCTTCTTTGAGCAGAAACTGTCTTGAGATACCTTGCACACAGAACAGGGTTTTGCAGATTATCAATGAAGTGACAACGCACAAGAAACCACCAGCTGGTTTTAAAAGCATCACCTTGCTCTCAAGAGGTGAAAAAACCCTTTGCTGAGGACATGCATGTGCCTTAATGCAATGCTTTTAATAGCACTGGCTACTTTAAATTTTGTATTTCATAAAAATGTATGGTAGATGCTTTCAGAAGAGCTCAGTGTGGAGGAACTGCTGCTCTCATGAGGTTACAGCTGTCAGATACACTGGAAGCAGGAGCAAGACTGTCACTGGGCACCTCCAATTTGTACAGAGTGCTGCAACAAGACTGACTAATCACTGACAGCTGTCATTATCCAGGGCAGCTTTTAAAGATTTCAGTTGACCAATGCAAAAATTGAGGCAAAAAAAGAAAAACCAGTGCAAGAAATGAAACATTAAAGTTGCTAATACTAAAGGCAGAGTTGTCAATTTTCAAACAATTTTTATTCAAGATCACTGCACCCACTTAAGCTGCTTCCCACAGAAACCAAAACAGCTTACTGCATCAAAGCCATTACTTCCACAGCAAACTGTCCAAACAGATCAGGCTAATCAAGACATAGACTGAAAAAAATCCTTACAGATGCTTTGTTTACCTTCTTCCTCTGTACCGACTGAGAATCCCTCTCTGAAGCAGGAACACTAAAAGTTAAAAACCTCTCGATCAAGAAGCATTTCAGAGAGGATTAAAGAAGCCCAAAGCCATTAGATTTAATCATCAAAGCACAACACTTTCTTCGGGCTTTTTTTGCTTCCTGTGACTGATGCATCAGATGTATCACTTGATCCTGGCTTTCAGACTCATGACTCCACAGCAAATAATGTCAAATAAATGTATATAAGCACAGCCCCCACACAAACATCAACTGGAAAAACAAGCCAAAGGAATACAGAATTACTGACAACAAAAGGAATACAGAAATTATTGACATCAACCTCAATATTCCTATCAATCCATTCATACCCAAGCCACCAGCATCTCTCCCTGGCAAAACTGTATCATTAACAGCTGATTTGAAAAGACTCTGATATGGACTTTAAAATGCTTGCCTGTGATGAGCTACTTCAAAGTTGAATCATCTCCATGTCATAACACAGATGAGACTGGCAGAAAAGATCAGAGTGCAATACCCTTAATACACAATGAAGAAAGCAAATAACAGGGCAATTTGATGGGGAGAACATTAGTACTTACGTTGCCTTTGATCCTAAATCGTGTGTTTGTTAACCTTGAGGACACTGCCAAGGTGCTGATGTTTACAAGGAAGCTTCTTGTCAGGGTGGTTTGAGGGCTACCACCTCCAGGACATCTTCTCCCCTCACTTGCCTCAGTGTTAAAAGGTTAATTAAATCTCTTGGCTTTTTTTCCTTTGTTGTTGTTGTTTTTCCTCCTTGTGGAGTTGCTACTGCTTTATTCTTTTCCTTTGGAATAACAGGTTTAGGTTCTGGGTAAGGGCATCAGCCCTGTTGCGTATGACCACTTCATTTTTATTTAACTCAAAACAGCACAAACTGCTGCTAAGGGCCTGATCCCGTGATCTTCAAACAATAAAATCTCCCACTGCCTCAATGCAAGTACACAATAAATAGCTTTTATTTAATCTAGCAGTGACAGTCTGGTCTTCTTTATCTCACTACTGTTGTCCTGCAGTTCTGTGGTGATAAGACAGACCTGCAAGCCTGGAATTGCTTTATCTTTCCAAAAGAGTGAATTTTCAGTGATCAAAGGAGCCGACACACTCCCAGGGAAGGAACCTGTGACTCGGGGAACATTTGGGACAGGCGCTGCTCTCAGCACACACGTAACCACCGCCAGCTTCACGCCCCTCAAAGGCAGGAGGGAGCTCGGTGCTCTGCCATCCTACAGCTGAATTACAGCAGCAGGAAACCCAACCCAAGAAAACAACTTCAAAACTAGTGACACTGCTGAAAGGTCAGACAGGAGTCATTCGGAAATGCTGGCAGGTTTGCTGTACTTCCATCAGCCACGGCTTCTCTGAGAGCCGTAAGATTAACTAAGGCCCAACATAAACTTAGTTTAAGCTATGTTTCACATTTTACACCTTAAAGCAGATTTCCAAACCTCTCAAGAACACACATACATATATGCAGCTGACATGATTTAGTGTCTCCAGCAATACAAACAGAACTCTGACCTAAGTAAACATCCTATTTTTGCAATCAAACTCTCAGCATCCCCATTGCATATTTGTGACAGCATATGACCAAAATAACCTGCAGTATCTACAGTCACAACATTCACACATCTTTGTATCTGACAGCATGACTAAAAAAATCTGTTTGATAATGATCATTTCCCCCCATGAGGCACTGGTAACAAAGCCAAAACAAACTAAGTTTACACAATGCACTTAAAATAAATCAGAGTGAAAGTGCTAACTATCCCTGTAATGGCTTTATTGATGTTCCCAAATAACTTAGAAGTACTGCTGCTAAAGGAATCACAGAATCAAAGGATAGAAAAACACATCTAATACTCCACACATTCCAAACAGCTCATTCAGTCTTGGAATAATGACCCACAGGAAGGATTTTGAACTCCCTTCTTGTGAAACCCAAATTTCATCAGGTATCAATACAAAGCCAAGAGCTCTCTCTCCTACTGAATGTTTTGTGAGCTTCACGGAAAGCTGCTTGATTAACTCATTAAGAAATTTAGGAGGGGCCTTCCCAGCCACAGGTGGCCAACCCCAGCAGGCTGAAGGGAGCCCTGTCTGCCAGGGACTGGCATCTTCCAAGGCAGGGAAAGGATGCACAGCTGATGAACACAGGTGGAACAATAAAGCACCAGAAAGACAAAGCCAGGGTATAAGATGAATAAGGTTTTGCATAACTCATCAGAAGGCTCACTACATACATCTGATTTCAATAAATGTTGAAATAAATAGTGTTTCCTAAAATTACTGCTGATTGCGAACTTGAAATCAAAACACAGCCGTATTTTCTTCCCAGGACAGTCTTCTCTTTTCAGCACAAAATGTGGTTTCAGAGTCATGCAAGGATTTGGCTTTTCTTTGCAGACTCCCCAGCCTGTGCTCTCCTCAAGACCTGCCCTCCCAGTCCCCTGCCACAGGAGGTCCCAGGTTCATTTTTTGGGCAGCCGTGCTCCACATTTCTGTGATGCTCCCACTGTTACTGTTACTTGTTTTTCTAGAAGACCAAAATTGCTTCTCCGTTTATCCTAAAATAAAAGGCAGCTGTAAAACCCACCAGTGCTGGGAGGTTTAGCACGAGTCAGTGCAATATATATAGCTTCACCTTTGCCTAAGGGCAGTGTTGTGTGGCAGCAACCAAGGCTGTGCATGCTCAGCTGCACTCCTTCAGTGCAAAGGCCTTTGAAACTCAGCCCAGGGCACCAGCATCTGCTAGAAGCCATTATAAAACCTGGCAACTCTACAAACCCAGGATTTGCTTTTCAAACAGAAGTAATTTAACTGTTCAATAAATAAATAAACAAACAAGAATTCATTCAGCAGTTTTCTAATGCTCTTGGAGTGATGGAAAGCAGCAGCAGCCAGCTCCGGGCTGCCTTCCCCGCACCTCTCACACTGAGGGCAACATCTTGCCCTTCATAAACCTTCCGAATAAACTATTTTAACCACAAAGCTCTTCACAGCCTGAAATAAATTCTGCTATCCCCTGTTTCTGGATTTGGCTAGTGGCCTCCATTAAAATGGGGAAGTTCCCCTGCTCTGTCCTCTTACTTTCCCAGTGCTTCCAAGCCCACGCTGCACAAGCACGCCCCTTGCCGTTCTCTCTGCAGCTGCTGAGCCGCTCTCCCTGGGAGCTCACCTTCCTGGAGAAGTCTTCCCTGCGACCAGGCAGACCTGGGAAGTGCTCTACCTTCACCCTTACCCTGCATCTTCCAAGTTTCCCTCTCGCAGTGCTGCTTGAGCAGCAGGCACAGCCCCTCTGTCCCTGCGGAGCCACGTCACCGCGGCGTTCCCGTGCCGAAGCCTCCAAATTCACTCCAAATTCGCTCGGGCTGGCACATCCCAAAAGGTGCACCCTGACACAGGTAATTTACTTCTTCCACCCTCGCAGGGCTGGTGTGTGGATTAACAAGGCAATGTCTGTAAACACCCAAAGTGCTAAGCGAGCACCAAGGACGGTTACCAGAGGCTGAAGCGCTCTGAGCCATTCTGCAGCGATGCCATGGGCCAACAGGAAAAGAAAAGGAAAGGAAAAGTGAGTTACAAGTGCTTTGCCCCAGAAGCAAGCACAGAACAGCAGCCACATTTCTGTGTCTGTTCCACCCTCACACCCTGTATCCATTGGTTTATTCTGACTATCTGGATCTAACATGCTCTGGCCTGACACATCCCAGCCTTCACAGACGCCACACATTAACAATTCAGAGAATTCTTCTGCTGCAATCTTGAGTCACAACAACTGCTCCTGACTAAGCAGTAAATTAATTCTTTATAAAGCATTCACTTTTAATAAGCATGAAACATCAGTCCAATAAACCATGTTCTTTAATCTCATTTCTACATATATTTCCAGTTTAACTTGTTTTTTTTTAAGCCTAACAGCATTTCTCACAGACACCTTAGCTGGAGCAAAGAGGATGTTCTGAGCACCGGGCTGATCCAGGCATGGCCACAGCACACCACCTCTGCCTTGTCTTCTATACAAGCAGAAATTGAGACACCAGCATTAGAGGAGACAAGCTTTGGAAAGGCTTGTAAAGTGCCTGGAACGCAGGAAACCTTCAGTGAAAGCAAATGTTATTGTGCAATAGATGTTACCTGGCACAGAGACCCCTTAACGCCGGGGGAAAGGAGGGCGTGAAAAATGCAGCTCATTTGCTCATTTTTGTACACTGAAAGCACCGAGCTGCACTGCACCATCAGTTACGTACTCTATTCCCACATCTTTTATTGGCAAGCTGGTGCCATCAGGTCACCAGAGGACAAGGACTTCTGATTCAGGGGCTCGATGCCCTGCTTTTGCCACCTTGGTGAGCTCACCAGAGCTGCCCTCCCAATCCCCATGTCTGCTTCAACTTATAAAATGGAAGTAATGATGCTGATCTCTTCTGGAAAGAACTTCGGGGTCTGCTCATCGAACATGCGAAACAAAGATGAAATATTATTATTATTATTATTATTATTATTCACAAACCTGAATTCTCACGAGTCTGTTCCAGCTGCAAACTCAGCCACTCCAAAACAGCTCAAGTTCTTAAGAATCTTTCTCTTCAACAACAGCTTGGTAAAAGCATTCTGCAATACTCTCACAACCAGGAGATGTATTTTTTTTCTTAATTAACAAAATGCACCACTTGCCATTGTAATTGCATCCAGGAAACACAGCTCTTGACTGTAAAAATGTCAGAAGGTGAAAAGATAAATTGTCAGTGCCATCTCCCAACACATACAAATGAAGAAAACTGAGGTCAGCACATGCTACAAACCCATGACAGATTGCCAGAGGAGCACAAAGATGAGCCAGCACCATGCAACTGATTTATCTAGGGATTAGTCAGAGGTCACTCCTGCAACAGTTTAGGAAAGCTCATTGCTTAGCTACCAGCAGGACACCTCACATGAACTCCAGCTTCCAGCTACAACCATACTTAACCCTGTTGTTGCCTAAAAACAATCACTGCTTGGACAAGTCGGTCCCTTATGTTACACCAAGCTGATTCCCCCATCTGCCATCTCGTACCTGCAGCATCATAAAACGTCAGGCTCCAAGTAGGAGAGACTACTCCAAAATCACCTCATCAGAAAGGACAATTTTCCCCTTTGCATTCTAAACAACAGAGGCCCCATCTCTTTTCAAGGCAGGTATTTAACTGAAGAAGTCCTATGGCAAGGCCATAAGTGGAAGAAGGCCACTGTATGTTTGTCCAGCACCCACCACAGCAGGCTCTCATTCCAAACTGGATGCAGATCTGTGACAGGTTGTTAATCATCCCAGTCATGACTTCTGCCAGGGAAAAACACAGTATCCATCCATCAGACCCTCAGAAGCAAAGCAGCAGCTGATCAAATGCGCATTTTTATAAGAGGACATCATCTTGGGATGCCTGGGATAACTGCAGACTGTCAGTAAAGATGCTTTCAAAACACCTACTCAACAGCTCACCAAGCTTCCTTTTGAACAAAAAGTGATAGAAAATATCTTCCTGTAGGTGAAAGCCATCAGACACATACAGAAAAGCTGACAAAACAGAGAGGCAGCCTGCTTATTAAAGGTAGTTTAATGAAAAAGATACACAGTACCACAGAATAAATCACTATACTTTGTCCAAACAGAAAAAGCAAAGCTTTGGAAACTGATGCTTTAAACCCTGTTGTTTCCCACACTGGTATTCATTAAGGTTTATATGGATCTCATCAGTATGCAATTCTGTTTGCAAAGGTTACTCTCAACTTGAGTGATGCTAGACAACTTTACTAATTAATCAGAAGGAAATCTCAAAGTTAATTTATTAAATTGAATCTGCTGTATCTGCCGTCAACCACAAGTAGGATGGAACAAGTCAGACCAACAAAGTGCTGATAAAAAAATACATTATCTTAATTACTGCAATATACCCTCACCAGGCAGGGGAAAGAATCCTGTGAAGGAGTAATTTTGAAGGTCTTCCCCTAATAGTGTTAGGAAACTAATAATCATAAGTCTCACAAATTAATGCAGTTCTTAACAGTTTCAGGAGTATAATCATCAACATCTTACTGCAAACCATAGTTAAAAATGTATTAAATATTCTGTTGAATATTACAAAGAAAATGAGCCACACCTGCTGGTGGTTATGATTCCAACTGCAGTTGTAATGCTTTCAAAAAATAAATATAAAATGTTTGGCAACTGAAGCTCTGCCTCAATTTTCACAGTTACCACAGAGGGTGACTGAACTTGGGTTTTGTTAACAATTTGGAAACACTGACACACAAAAGTGGCATGCATTGCAGCTCCAAGAGTCCAACATATGCGAACACCCACGTGCTGACGTCGAGGTTAATATTTCTGGGACAAAAATACAGTCTTCAATAATAATTTTCTTCCTTCTAAGTCCCTCACCCTGCCTTAAACAGTCCCAAACCTGTATATATTCACCCAGCTGGAGCAAGCTATCCATGGACAGAACAGTGCCACTGCTGAGGAGGGAGCCCTGCGAGGGCAGGTCCCAGCTCCTCCCAAAAGCCCAGCTCGCTCGAGCTGTACCTGCAGAGCCCAGCCACTCTGCACTCAGCCACGTGCACGCGGCCCCATCCGAACAATCCTGCTCCCTCCCACTGGGCCACGCTCCTTGGACACGGACAGGGGAGGAGATCTGCTCCAAACCCTCACCTCTGTGGTCAGGAGGCTCATCCAACCCAAACCAGTACCCTTACTGGTGAGCACGAACCGCTCACAACCCTACATCCAACAAGCTCTAAGTGCAGCTGTAGAACTAGATCAGCGCTTATTTTAGGCGCAGCAGAGGAAAGGTGTCGGAAACAAAGCTGTCAGCCTGTGCAGAGGAGCAGCAGGAGATGGAGAGAGAAAAGGAAAAAGGCACAAAGACACAGATGTCAAGGGAGGAAGAGAAGGGAGGGGGGCAAAGGAAAGAAATAATAATCCAAAATGAAATAATAATCCAAAATGAGATGAGTCTTAAGAGCTGTGCACGTTTCCCTGCACTGAAAAAGACAAGAAGCTACCGAGCAAACAGTAACCACCTCCTGCACTGCAGGTGAAGATGAGCCACGCTCCTCTCCACTGACCCTCCCCTGGGCACTGGGGACAGAACTGCTGCTGGCAGAGGGAAAAGGAGGCTCCAACAGGCCCACCACTTCCAGCAGAGGGTACCAGATCATCCGGCTCCCACTAGGAAGGAAACGTCACGTGCAAAGGTATCTCTGTGTGCTGCTTTACACTGCCATTAACCCCAAGCCACTGCTGTGGATCACTTCTCGTGCACGAGCCAGATGTGAGCTCCGTCCCCGTCATTCCGGTGCTCAGCATTTCTGCACTGTATTTTTCCTGAAAACACAACGCAAATATTTAATCACTGGCTTTCCAGATTTCTGCCACGGGGCATTTTCTCTGGCTGCAGAAGGCTACAGAGATCATTCGGTTAACCACGCACGTGGATGGAGTTCCTCAGCCGCAGAAGATGAAGCAATGAAGCTGGAAAGAACAAATTCTGAATCACTAAATTATAAATTAACAAGAAGACCTACGGAGTAAATATTTAGAAGAGCTCACTGAAGCCTTAAGGATGGGAGCATCGTGACTAATTATTCCAGTGATCATTTAAACATGGGGTTAGAAAAGATCAGAAACAAGAGAAAAATAAACCTCACCAATTACACACATAAATGCAGATTAATGCCACATGACTAGCTACAATATGAATATGCAACACACTTATTAAAGCATTTATATAGCAGTCACAGACAATCCGATTTTCATTTTTAAATAGCCAGCTGCAGAAATGTAAAACCGGACTTCTTTTCCTCTAACTTCATAATTCAGAAGTAAAAGGTGATTTGTTCAGAGCATAAAAAATACCAGGGAAGTTGAAGGGTGGGATTTAGTAATTGTAAACAGCAATAGAAAACTAAATTCAATGAGCAAAATTGGTATGTTGTAATAACAGAAAAAGTTCTTAAAAACAACAAGCCAAAAACCCCCAAACAAATAGAATAGAAAATAAACATTGAAAAGCTAAAACTAAATTGTTACTTCAGTGTAGAGAAGTTTTTTCAGTTGCATTGTGTGCCCAGATTTCATTTTGCAACTATGAAAGCGCTGTCAGTTAGTCATAAAAGAATAACAAATTGTTTATAACACAGACACAAAGTAATTAATTAAACAATTCAGAAGGTTTATTTAAGCTAATCTCTGTAGTTATACAATTTCTCCTCCTTTGTTTCAAAAAGGAACTCCTACCACGTCTTGTTTGTTGTTATTCAGGACAGCAGAACTGCCGGAGGGTGCAGTGAGAGCCAAGGAGCAGGTAATTAACGCAGATTAAGCCACAGAGGAAACTCGAGCCAAAATCTCAGGCCCCCCAAGTGTGCCTGACAGCAAAGAATGCCGAGGGGGGCAGACAGACATCCCCAGTGCACAGGCTGCCGCTCACAGGCACACGAACACGGGTGACCCAGGGATCTGACATTTCAGCCCCAGTCAGAGGTGAGCCCACCCCAGCGAGGGGTTAGAGCGGGCCAGCAGAGAGAGATCCCTCTCCAACCTCTTACTGCCTCTGGTTAACATTAACAACAAAAATCCTGTGAATTCAGATCGCAGCCATCACCGATTGCAATTTCAGACCACTGTACCGAGCCTCAGACACAAAATAAGGTCAATAATTTTTTCTTTTGTACAGCTTTTAGAGGGACTTGAGAACCGAGTCTGTTCAAAACAGCGGCGATGAAAGAGACACGAAGATGTGACTGTCGTAAGGCACGGTTTTGCCTTTGTATTTCCACACCAGGTTACAGGTAAAACAGCGGGGCAGAGAGGAAGGGCAGAGAGGAAGTAAGGCAAATATCTTTGCCATTCAGCAGCGTGGCTGTGGAGCTGTCCTGCTTTCAGCCGGAATGGAGGCAATTTTCTTCCCAGCAGCTGGTGCAGGGCTGCATCCTGCAGTCAGGAGAACAACGCTGGCAGCACCAGGGCTCACCTGGAGCCAGGGACGCGCCGGGCCCGCACGGGCAGCGAGNCCGCTCGCTGCCCGCACGGGCAGCGAGCGGTGCCCCGGGAGCTGGGAGGGAGCACAGCCGGGACAGCTGGCCCGAACTGGCCACGGGCATTTTCCACACCCAGGAACGTCATGGCCAGTACATAAACTGGGGGGAGCTGATGGCTGCCTGGGGACTGGCTGGGCATCGGTCAGCGGGTGGTGAGCAATTTTACTGCGCATCGCTTCTTCTTCTTCTTGGGTTTTACTCCTCTTTCTCTCTTTCCTCTTCACTGTTATTACTGTTGTTGTTAGTATTTTATATTATTTAATTTTATTTCAATTATTAACCTGTTCTTATCTCAACCCATGAGTTTCTCTTCCCCATCCCACCGGGGGAGGGACGGAGATAAACCAAGACAAGGGTATTTTTGAAACACTGGCTCTTTTGCAATTACCCTAAGTCACGAAATGCTGCACTGTACTGTTTTCTTTTGAAATTATCTATTACCTGGGTATTGTGGATCACCGTATTCACATGTGCACATAACAAACATTTTACCCGTTCTAGTTCTCATACAGATTCTTAAATGAACAGACAGCCAATTTCAAACATAAAGATTTTATAATTTTCAACCCATTCTCCCCTTGCCTCCCCCCACTCACAGTACAGCTTAAGGGCCGTCACAATTAATCCAGACATCCTTCACTATTTTATTTGTTTAATTGGATCATGAGCTGTATTGCCAACAAGGAAAAGCATACCAACAGCTTGGAACTAACCAGCGAGGATACCAGGGAGCATCTTGTTAACCAAAGACCACACCGTAGCCCAAAAGATTTTTATTCTAGAAATTAAATATTTCAAAAGCTCCCCTGACTGCAGGCTCTTGGGGCAAAGGGGAAGTTTCCAATAACCACTGCCCCTGGGTGGCAAGTTCATTTTGATGCAACATCTAAGGAAATGACAATTTCCTGCACAGGTGCTGCAGTGTCCTTAGAGACTCAGTTTTCAGGCGCCCTTTGCAATCATCCCTCTGCTCCCTCTTAATTCCAGTCCACAGCAGCCACAGGCAGATTGTGTGGCTGGGACATTACTGACACGAGCAGGAGCCTATAACAGCTCTCCTAAGTCCAGTGATTTCTCTTGTCAGCACCATCTATAAACACAAACCAGCTAAGAACCCGGCGCTTTTCTCTTTAATAATCCACCAACGATTAAAAAGTATCTCCTTATTTTGCTAATCAAATTAAAAAAACATGATCATATAAAGCACAGGGCTAATTTTAGACCTAAATACTGACAAGATCTCTGGTAATTCCTGCTAACTGTCAGTGGCCATGATCTCCACAGCATTTATAAAGCTTTACTGTTCGCTAACTTAGGCAACTCCTCCCCTTGTGAAATGTACTAAAACACTGGATAAAAGACAGATATTGCAAAATATTTCACAAGCTATAAATTAAAGAGAAGAGCATCAGCCAGAAACTTTGCTTTGTTCCTTTCAGAAAAACAATGACTCTGGTGTACAAACCTGGCCATCTGCTTGTATGCCTCTTCAGCCACTGCAAAGATATGTGGATCCATATCCCCCATATTTTGGCCACTGTAGGCATTGATGATATCTTCCCCATAGATAGGCAGTTGTTCATAAGGATTTATGGCCACTAAAACAATACCTACAAAGGAAATGAAACAAAAGGAATTATTAATTACTTGTTTCAAAACAAACCCAACCAAAAATGGCTTTAACTAATCAATCAACTATTGTTCTAATCTTTCTAAAAATATTAAAGAATAAGGATCTGATATTGCTGACTTCAACAGATGTTTATTCTGAATACCGTTCTGCACACACAATGTGTCACAAGAGCCTCCTTCTACCCTGCTTTGGTAAACATACCAGGGACAACTTAGTACTTTTTCTTTCTATCTGCCTTTTCTAAAGCTAGCATGCACAAACCAAAGAGATTCAGAACGTATCAACTTGAAATACTGCCTGATCGTGCAGCACACCAACGAACGTGCATCGTCCTTCCCCGTGTTTTACTCTGAATTACCAGTGACACTGTAGTTTGTGAAGTGTAACTACTGCATGGTCTCACTGACTGCCAGCTTGGGTATGTGAAGTGTGTTAGCCCATCAGCTGTTGTGAAAGAGTAACATCTTCCGTTTTTGTAACGAGCGACAGACTTTAGACACAGTGTAATTTGGATTCCAGGGCATCTCTGCCAGTCAGGCAGGACAACCTCCCGGTCAAAGGGATCCAAAAAACCGAACAGTAGACATATTTCATAGGGCTGACACAGAACAGCACCCAGTCATGTCAGGAAATTAGGCAGTTATAGCTCTAGAAGGCATCCTAACACCCTCATCTGGTACATCTGTGTGTGTACTTACACTCCCATTTTCTAGTTTTTCCATTAAATTAAACACATACCTGGTTTTCCATACCAATTAAACATACATCTGGTTTTTTAGTACCACTCATCACTACAGCACTTCTAAACTCGTGCCATTCTTTTACTCTCCCTGCACAGGAAAAGTTAAGTCTTAACTTCCTGGCCACAAACAGTGACACCTCAAATGCTTCTGGGACAATTCTCTTTTTCATGAGAAATGAGGATTACTCCACTCACAGGGATACTCTGACAAAGATTCCTTACACCCTTCTCTCCTGCAGCATTTTACAACAGGCAGGGAACGTTTATTTGCTCCGTGCAGGGGTGGAAATCCTGATCACTGCCACGTGAGAGCCAGCTGTGACAGGCACACTGTGCCCCCCTGACACGGCAAGACCTCCTCACCTTGACAAGGGGATAATTTTAACTGTGGGCATTTTAAAAACAGAATTTCTTCTTAATACATGTATTTTGGTGCCTAAGTGCACCAGTGCACTGTGCAGATGGCTGCACAGTGACTACACCAAGCATGCTTGGACAGTTCATCCCTGAAGAACCTGCCCCAGAAGCGTTTCCACAGCACTCAACTTGCTTCTAAATATACTCAGACATTCACTCTTACACACACACACACTTCCTCAGTGCCGATCCCAGCCCTCTGCTCCGTGCAGGTTACACTGCTGTGATGTCTATCTAAGACATTTTCCATGGAAGAGCTGGGAGAAGGGAAATGAAAGCATCTACAGTCTGGCACTGCTGCTGGGAGCATCAACCAGGTTTTAAACCCTTTCACGCACCTATAGATCAAGCACAAAGCACAGCAAAAACGTTAAACAAGAGGAAATGTTTTAGGGAGAGATCTGAGAGACCTTGATCTATTTCCTCAAATACACGGCAAGTTTTACGTCCCGGCACGCCCATGTGAGGAGAGCCGGTGTTTTTCCACCAGCCGTGACTTCCCTGGAATGACTCAGGAGCTGCAGTGAAACATCTCTACAAACATTTATGCCAGGTTCCAACGCTGTAATGATGAGCCACAAAATCAGAGTGGGGGTTAGGGACAGGAAGCGGCCTCAGTACTATAAGACTCGAGGAACATTTTCCACGTCAATTTTTAACATCTGCCCCGAGAAAAAGCAGTAAAAAGTGAAATATGGCGCACCACTGAGCTGAGCCTCTCAGGCTTGCAAGTCTCATCAAAGAGACATTACGAAAATCTGTGTGAAACTTCCGACAATTCCCTCCTGCTTTTGGCTACGCTGGCAAAAATAAACCCTTGAATTAGGAACAAGCAGCCCCGTGACAAGTCTCCAGCATATTAAAACACTTAACTTCAGTAGCAATCTGTAAAATCTACAAGCAACTACCATCTGGAAATAACCAAAACAAGCGAGTTAGGAATTATTTGCTTTCTCTAGAACTTTGGAATCAGTCTGCCTCCTGGGGCTATAATCCAGATTAATTTACATATAACTTCTCTTTATCTCTGTTAAATCATATTGCTATTTTAAGAAATATGGCCTTTCCTAAATCAGATTTATGTGTGTTATTGTTCTTACAATTACTCTAAATTGAACTCTGGCTACTCTTCGTGCCATTCTTCTTATACAAGGCCAAAGTAAGCGTATCTAATTCTTTTATCTTGAACGTACTCACCCATCTGTGGCCAAACGGGACATAAACGTAAGTCATTTATTAATTTAAATTAAAGTTTGCTCTCCTGCATAGCATGCAGTACTTTTTACTAATCTGAACTAACCAGCAAGAATCACTGAGTTTTCCTCACAGCCGTAGCAGTTTTTCCATGTAAGCATTCAAATTTTCCTTTGTAACTTTTCAACTTCCTTCATTAATTCCTCATTTCATGTTTCCAACAGTAAAGCAAAGTTATAAATCACCTCTGAATTGCTGGTGAAAGGCTGACTTGAAATTAAGGAATCAGGAGGTTCTCTGTTTAAAAGTCTGAATCACTTCAAAGTGAAATTTTACAGAATTTAATATCCATTTGATGTATTACACTAAGACAGCATGGCTGAATTCATTTTTAGGGCCCTGGCCAACTCTCCATCCACGCACTCCTGTTCTAGTTCTACTGTTGAGAATAATAATGTTACTGTGATTCTCTCGATGGAGTGCAGTGGTTTCAGTCTCCTTTGGGCTGCACAAACCGGGTTACCTCAAACCACTCTCACGTTGTGTTTAACCCAGCCTGGCTAAGGTGAGAGTCAGATTAAGGAGGCAAACGCAGCCCCTCCCTGAGCCGAGCTCCAAGGCAATTATCTTTGCAGAGGGGAAGTAACCCGCAGTCAGGATGGGAACTAATGGAGAAAACGTGGTTTTAGAGGCTGACATGCCAGCTCTGTTCTCCTCAGCCTGTACCACAACGTGCACCTGCCTACATCCCAAGTGAATAAATCCACCGCACACCACGCTCCTCAGCGGCGCCGAGCCTCCGACACCTCCTTCTCTCTGAGCTCCAGGAACCCCACGCTGCTGGATCCACACATTCCTGACAAACGTACAAGCAGCTCCCAGAACCACTCGGGTCTTGTTTGGAAGCAAAGCATCCAACCAAGCTCCGCCATCCCAGGCCCTTTGGCAGACCCATCCATGGAGAGCTAAAGGCCTCCCAACCCCAGAGAAATGATAAAACCAGCCAAAACCACATCTACAGCTGCACTGGGGAACACTCGAAGCGTGCTGTTTTCAGTTTTTCCCAAACACAGCACAACACAACCAGCAGCCAACACATTCCTTTTGCAGGCCTCCTGAATGCTGCTGAGCCCAGAGCCTGTCTGCGAGCAGCCGGGACGCAGTCCGGGCAGGCTGTCCGACGTGAGGGGCGTGGTGGTGGTGGGAGACCACGAAAGTGAGACTGAAAACCCCTTACAGACTCAGGCCGTGAGGCTCCAGTTGCACAAAAGCCCTTTCACACAAGAGCTTTGCCAAGGGGGCACTTGGGAGAGAAACACAGATCCTGCCTGTACTGGGGGAACTGAGGTGGTTTCCCAGTGCTGGGACCACAACGTGCACCCTCAGCAGGGCTTGCCCAGAGAGGCATCACTGGGGACACTCCAGCACCCAGACACCTTCACTGGTCCAAGCCCTGAGCAACCTGATCTAGCCAGACTTGTTTTCAGTAGGAAGCTTCACTGAAGAGTCCCAGAGGTCTCCTCCAACCTGAATGATCCTGTGCTCCAACTGCACGGCTGGATGAGATGTGGCATGTGTGTTGGTTTGAAAACAAACCAGTGGGAGATCACAAGTCAGGATCTAAATTAATGGGAAAATAAAATTAGAAACAAATGAAATAATATAAGGAGAAGCACTGACAAAGTCAGATACAACCTGACACCCTGTTAGAGTGGTGGTAGCAGTCCAGATGAAGTAGCTCAACTGGAGTGATGATCCTACGGAAGGTCTCCAGATGAAGGCCCAGTGGTAGCTTTGTCCGCTGGTAATTCAGTAGACAGGGCTAAGTTAGGCAGTTCTGAGGGCAAGTTATATCCAGGTGGGAATGCTTGGCTCCTCCCTCCTGGGTGGAGCATCTCACAGTAGGATGAGATAAGTCCATGAGTCATGTGGGGGTTTCTTGATGGCCCATTGTCTGTTATCAGGGGTGGGTCATTAGCAGGCGATAACAGCTAATGGCCCACAGCTGGTGGTAATAGAATACTTGAATACATCTATATTTTAACCTAGGACACATGAATCATCACCCACTCCCGTGGGAGTCAAGTCTGGCTGCAAGCAGGGGGTGGCAAAGTCTGACCCAGTCCCCTGTGGTCTGGTCACTGCTGAGAGCAGGACTGGGAACAGATGTGCTCTGCAGAGCATCTGCAGATTAGGAGCAGCCAGAGTGAGCAAAATGTGGCAGGATGTTAATGCCTCGGTCTGTCCATCACAACGTGTTTAATGTGCTGCTTGTCTGATTGGAAAGCCATGTTAAAAGCTAGCAGTGTATTTTGACAAAACACTGAGATTTAAAAGAAACATATGCACACAGAGGAAAAAAAGCCCAGAAGAATCAAATCAAATTTTAAGCCTAAACTACCTCACAATGCTTATTTTTAAAACAGACTATTCAGTTGCAACTTTGCACTTATGATAAAGTGATCATTAAAGTAACTTTCCTCCATTCTGGCCATCTGAAAATACCACAGACAATCACAAGTTTGGGTAACCTCTGCTGTAAGTTAAATGTTATTTTTAAAACCAAGATCTACTGTAACTGTGATAACACAAGCATTGGCTCATGAACTGCTACAAATTCACTTCTCTAGTTGTCCTGATTGGAAAACACGAAAATAGACTGATGTCTTCCAAAAGAGATGGAGGAGCTCAGTGCAGAGGTAGGTAATTACAGGTGGGCAACAAATCCAGCGAAGAGCAAGGCCAGCTCCTGCATCTGCAGCGTGTGAGCCTCCTCCCACCCACGCCAGCCTGAGGAAGCCAAAGCAGAACACCAACCAGGCAGGAATCCCACTGGGAACCAAACGTTGCTGAATACACATTTTATAAACAGGGTCCACTGGGGAGCTAGAGGAACACAGTGAAGTCAATCTTCTCTGACCCTTAATACTCTCAAGTCTACTTGATGCCCTTACTGACCACAAACACAGGGACTTCCCTAAGAACAGTCCAACGTGCCCTGCCACGGAATGATTTTGGGTTAAAGGCAGACACATCAGCAGACAGCCTCCCTTTTCCCGCCGAGGGCGTTCCCTGCAAGGGCTACGGTATGAGAGGACAGTACTTGCCACAATAGGTATAGATGAGTTTCGAGTCTATAAAGCGAACTTTGAGGTTGTGCAGGACGGCAGGCTCGTGGAGATAGCTGAGCGCCGTGAGGTCATTTTCCCCCACGAGGATGTCGGGGTTCCGCAGGGGCGGGAGCTCCTTCGTCTTCGGATCGAGGCAGTACTCCAGGTCCTGAAAACCAAGCGCAGACACTCGCAAGAGCTGGTGGTTAGGTTTGCTCACCCGGTCCCGCCAACTGCTCTTCCCAGCAAAACGTGCTCGAGGTAAAAGAACACAATGCAAGATTTCAATAATCTGGTGATTTGAGTTAGCAGTTCGTTCTCCAAAAATGTCATTTAAAACTTCCCAGAGGGGTTTTCTATATGTACAACAGGCAACTGTGTAGAGATAAGCAAACCCTGTGCTTTTGCTGCCATTTCTTTTTATTGGATAAACCAAAATACGCTGTATCATAAATCTAACCAGCTTTTCCCTATTGTTTTCCTCTCGAGTGCAACAGGCAGGGGAAGCAGATTCCCACCCATCTGTAGCCAGCTTCATACACAGTAACACAACACGGGAACGCTGGCAGAACACCGTGAAGAACACAAAAACTGGAAAAAAAATGCTACTTAGAAGCTTTTTCGGATATAAATTCATGTCTAATATAGAAGCTTTAATTGCATCTGTCTCTAGATCTAAAAGCACTTTATTTGCCTGCTATTTCCATGAAAGAGAACAACTAGAAGGATGTGAGCTTTACACAGACACGCCATCACTTCTCAACACAGTACACAGCATCTTTTTTGCAATGCCCTCAATCCTTGCCCTTTTCATCTTTCTTAATTTTCTCCTGGTTATGCTCAACTTAAAAGTCGCAGTTCTTTCTCTGCAACACTGTTCTCCTAGCAACCCTGTCTCCCTGGAATAGCAAACCAGGGCTATACGTTTAATGGCATAAGGAGAAAAAGATGATGCAAATGAACATTAATAGGCAGTGGATAAAAGCAACTGCTTTTTCATTTATTTTAAAAACAAGGAAAATTTGATTTTTGTAACAAAACAGTAGAATTTATCACACCAAAAAATGCTGCAGAAGGTGGGTGGACAGAAGCAATTGCACACACTGAAATACAGATACATTTTGACAGTACAGCTTCCTGCAACAGATACACCAGTCTCAGGTTGAGAACTATCAGCTTACACACAATACACAGACTTACCTTGCCCTCTTCAAGTCGAAGCTGGAGGACTTTATCTCCAGGTTTATAATCTTTGAGAAGTTCTGCTGACTTCCAGACCTCCTCTGGATCAGGGATCCAAACCCTGGCATACTGCAGTACAACAACAACAGCAAAAGACCAGTGAGCGTTTGTTGCACTATAGTTAAATCATCAAGATACAGGACACTAAAATTATTTTTTTTTCTTTTTTAAATACATGTTGAACAGACAAACCCTTAAGCAAGAGGCAAGTTAATTTGTACATCTGAGGTGAGTAACTTGTTCTATTGATAAACGGCTACACAAACATAATTTTTTTGCCTACACAGACAGAAAAAGGCATTTTCCATGCAAAAGGTATTCCAAGATACACACTCAATGCTAAAAATCTACAAAGTAAAAAAAAAAATCAAAAAAAAATAAAAAAAAAAAAAAAATCAGTGTTTTCAGAAAGATCAAAACTTTGGCTATCCAAAAAAATTACTTGGAGTAACTCTTCTGAGTAGGGTCTAAATGCATTTGTAGCATAATATTATATAGCCATTTTTGCCTCTTTTTTTCCCCCAAAGAGAACACTTTGGTACCTCTGCGTTAATTTAGGCAAAGCTGCCTGATCAAGTGTTAAAAGCACTTTCCTTTGTAGTTACAAACAGAGCTAGTTTAAAATTGATTACATCCAGAATGCCGAAAGAAAAAAAACTGAAAAGATTTGGTTGAAAAGGCCTCCAGATAACAGAAAAAAACCCCAACAACAAACCAGATTCCCATTAATGACCATTTTCACACAAACTTTATTCATAAAAGTAACCCAGTGATTTGGTAACGTATGATTTGGTTTCAAAACCAGCAAGAATATTCGTATTTTTCAATGAGTGACGACACAACGGTTACCTCATATTCAAGAATCAATTAAAGACGTATGGAAACCATCTGGGTACTGACATGCAAATACACACATGTGAAAACAGCTCTTGAGTAGAACAAGGAAAAGGCTGAGACATTTTTAATGCTCCTGAACCAGTGCTCTTGCAGTGCCTGGAGAGCACTGAGACCACACCACACCCGCCACCTCTGCAAACAAAACAGCTCCTTGGCTCTGGAGCTGCAGTCATGCACCTCATTGCAAAACATCCTCAATCCACTCACTTATTTCAAAATAACTATCATGTATTTGTCAAAGCATGGCATTTGATGGCAGAGAAAACTGCATTTGGTCACACAGCTTCACCACCTAATCTTACACAACTTATTTTTGTATGGCTTCCTCTGCCTCAAAGAATGCCTCTTTATTAACCCAATTTCCCCACTACATAAAATTACAAACTGCTTGTTTCTGCTAGGGGTTTTCTGAAAGACTTCATGGAAAATTTCACATTGCTTTCTTGCTGCAAGACAGGGCACAATAAAATTTACTGATCAGGGCTTTGGGGAGCGGGACCCGCGAAGCCCCAGCCCAGGCCCACGAGAGGGAAGGGCACCTGCCCAGCTGGAGGCTGCCAGGGAGGCTCGGTGCCTGCAGTAATTCCGAACTTCAGGAAGCAATTTGCTTCCTGTACCTGTCATGATCCTCAAGAACAGCACCCATGAGGAATTTACAGCAGCCTAAACCAGTGCCTTTTACCCTCTAAAGCACTGCCTGCATCCTGAGAGCTCCCAAAAAGCTCACACCACACACACAAACCAATCCTCTCCACCGAGTGAAAGGAGAAAGGTAATGAAATAAATAAATAAAAACTCACTTTCATCATTCCCACTACACAGTATGTCATGCTCCCACACCTGGCCTTTCTCCATCATCACTGGGTGTTAATGCCAGCCCTAAGAATCTACTTTATACAAAGACAAGGAGCTTTGCTCTTTGTAGCCAATTTGTCCTCGCATGGCTTATTTGATTTCTTTGCGCTTTGTTAGTTTCACATATGTTTGCTAGTGTTTTCAGTGCAAAAGTGCTGCATTACTTCATCACTTACACAACCTTTTCTCCACTCCCCAAGAGATAAATTACTTGAAAAATGAAAGATCCCCAAAACAATTCTCGAGCATGTGCTCCTGCCAGCCACAGAGCACTGTATGTGACAAGGGAGGAAAGCAGCAGCAGAAGGCACTTGGGCACGGGGATTAGCTGTTTTCACCCTCTGTATCCCCAATCCGCAAGGCAAGAAACCTTGTTTGAGCTGAAACAAAGGTCTGTGCTAACAAGTGCATGTGCAACGCAAGCACAAACCCACAGAAACTACAAAATAAGTCCACAATAATTAAACAGGCCTTGACAGTAGAGGTGCAGTGTTAAAAGTCAAGTAGCATGCTAAGGAACAAAGTTTTCTTTCCTTTCCACTTGGTTTCAAACAAAAGATACCCTGGAAAACTTCATAAATCATAAACTCACGATTTCAAATAATAGTAATTTCAAATCACAATTTCATATCATAATTTCAAATTTAAAAAAATCAATAATTCATAAGATCCATATATCCAAACATACAATACATCTGTTCTCAGAATTCTTTTATTTAAAAGAAACAAAACAAAAAACCCCAAAACGCTAAAAAACAAAACCCTGCCAGAAATCAGGGAAGTTTTTTCAGTTTAACAAAAGATGCTCCAGCATCAGACACAGCTGAAGACTGAATGCATACCACACACTTCGACCAGGTTCCACCCCCAAGATGCACCAGCAGTTCCCCATTTCCAGTATTTCTGATAGGATATTCCTTCCAAGGAATTAACAGAAAGCAAGTAAATGTGAAAGAGGAAAGCATTTAAATGCTGTCTAGCAAAAAGGATCAGCAGGCTGGTTTCCCTTAGGCTACACAAGGAAAAGTTTCCTGACCAAAGAAAGACACAAGTGCTGATAACCTGAAGCAGCAAATGCTGTGTGGCAGTTTCTAAGCATGAGATCCACGGCAGCATGAAAGAGGCATCTTTAATTTATCCAGCTAAAACTGTACATTTCCTACTGTCTAGAGAAGGGAAAGAGAAAGCAGGAAACAGATCACCATAGAAACTGAGCTACTACAGACAGCTGAACCTTCCATGACATAACCCCACCGATATTAAAGCCATCCCATGAGCGCTAGGCTGTAGCTTTTCATCTCCAGCATCAGTGCCTAGCCTGAAATCCCTGCCAAAGAAAACACCTGGTAAAAGGAATGGGTGGGAGGAAAAAGAGAGAAGTTTCTAATTATAAGTACTGAATCATTTCACATTCTCACCTCATTAACTTAGCAGAATGGTTTGCAAAATCAGATTTTCATGCTATCTTTTATATAATCAATTGATACTAAAATTCCATTGCTGCCTAGCCTTTACTGGGGTCCAACCCCACAGAGGAAAACAAAGCACCAGCACTGGTGGAAACGGGACCACGGGCCTCTCTTGGGAAATACCTTACACTGGTATCTGCTATTCATCCCTCTTTATTTACTAGTATATAAAATAGAGTTTATGACAACATTAGAATAAGGCTAAAATGAGATAAACTTCTAGAGACACTGATTTACAAATCAGCCTTCTAAGAAGGCAAGGAAATTCTAGTTTAGAAATTCCTATGGTGTCTAAAAGTCTAGCACTGAAATGACAATATAAATTACAGCAAGAATCAAATGAACTTTAGTTTGATCGTCCTGATCATGATCCATGAATACATTACTCTTTGTGGTAGGCAAATTTTGACCCACCAAAAAAAAACTTCTGATAGGGGAGATGCAAGTTATGACTTAAGGAAAGGCCATGAAATTAGATTTTAGATAAATATTACTACCTTTCATGCCAGGCCAAGCTTACCACCAGGGTCACTTGCACTTTGTACTTCAGTACTGATTTGGCTCAAATAAATGAGCTTTGCTATCCAGGCACCGTTGTTGTCATCATACTTCTGTGGGTATGATTCTGGCTCCACACTGACTCCCTCCCTCTCCTCACTGGAGATGCAGGACTGGGGGAGGAGTGGGGAGGACACAGCACCTCCTCCCACCCTGCTGCCTCCAGCCCAGCATCCCCAGAACCAGCACTTAACCTAGACCAGTCTGAAAGGCAGGATGAAAATAGAAGGGATACAGATGAGACATCCTGGAACTCAGAAGAAAAATAAATAATTAAATACCTAATGACAGGACTACTCCAGATCTCGGTTTCCTGCCTAGGCTCCCCTCCAGCCTCAGCAGACCAACGTAAAAAACCCAGCATCTCCAAAATCCCCTGCGAGTGCGAAGCACTTGTTCAAGGGAGGACAAGATGGGCAATAGTTTATTGATATCCACAAAGCAACTCCAAAAGAGTTCACAGCAAAAAACAAACAGAAGTTTTCACGTCTTACTGGTGGGTCAGAAGGTTGGCTGGATTACTACAATTTCACATAATAAGAAAATATAATAGAAAATCACAGTATTCTGTCATACCTCGTGATTTAATCTCAGATCACATGAAGAAATCAGCAGACTATAATAATTATCTATCAAATGAGACCATATGACTCACAAAGCCTCTCTTCTGAGATATTAACCTCTTGAAGTACTAATTGACATTGCTGACAAAACGGAATTAGCAATGCAAGCGGCTCAGCAGTCTCGTCAGCAGGCAAATAGTTTTCTACTTCCCTTGCACAATCACACACACAGGAGAAGGAGATCCAGCTATCTTCCCAGCCCAACAGCTCCTTGGGTACGAGCTGAAAGAGTTCATTCAATGATCTACACCCCAGAAGGAAAAAGGAAATTTCAACTCGGAGAAAGTTGTCCCTAGTTTCTCAGCACAACCTACCCAAGTAAGTCAACTTGTATGATTTTCACTCCAGCAGAGATCATCTCTTTCTTTATTTACAGACAGCCCCAGAAACCACAGTCTTTCACGTGGTAACCGTGCAAAGAGCATGCGAGACATTGCCCCCCTCCCTTTCAAGAACGACCTCGGCTCTGGGTAGGAATAAAGCGGCTCATTCAAGGCTGGATCAAAGAGCCACAATTCCGGCAGCACTAGCTGAAGGAGCCAGTGGAACAGCAACAGCTGGTGAAAGCCAAAGCCAAATTTCACCAAAATTATTCAATGTGAACTTGTTGCTGACTGGACATGGCCACCTGGAGAGAGCAGGCTGCACTTTCAGGCTGGAAAAAGAAAAGTGTCTCTGCTGGTAAGGCATAACAGCAAAACAAAGCACAAAGTCATCAAAGCTCACGCTTCAGAGGTGTTGAACCGATCTATGCAAAATGCAGAGTTATTACAAAAGGATTTCTGAGCTGTGGGATTTCCTTGGCTGGGGTTGCTCTGAGAACACAATTGGATGCTATTAGAATAATTTCTCTTCCGCTTTCTATTTTCCCCTATGCTTGGTTCACAGTGCCACCACCAAAGACAGTAACACTGAGCCTAGAAATACTTGAAACAGCAACGTTTAGTTTTTATAAGCTGTACATGAGCAGACTGACAGCCAGCTGAGCAACAGGCAAACACAAGTCTTAGCTTAACCAGTCTGGATCTCCTACAAAGAGACCACGATCCCTCACTCAGCAGGCGGGAGGAGATCCCGTTTCTTCCACTGCTGAAACCACTAAAATTTGTGCCACCCACCCTGTGATCCACGGGCAGTCCCAAGGACACGCTGCTCTCCTGTTACCAGAGTGCTGCTGCTGCCTGCACTCCGAAAAGTCAGACAGGACTTTTCTCTCATAAAAATGCCAAGCAGCCAGGGAGGGTTGGAAAGTAGAGCATCTCCACGGCAAGTGGGCTGCTGCAAAACCTCCAACCAGCTCATCTTAATTCTTCTTAGGGCCAGAGGGAAACGGAATAATTAATTTTGGGGGAAAAAAACCAAATAGAAATTATAGTTTTCTTAAAGGCAGTAGCACTCTTTGGGCATGGAGTGTATTTTCTGTCTTGTTGCTCAGCAACAGCCATTTATAAACCTCCTGTAGAGTTTAAAGCTTGATATTTACAAAGAATTAATTTAAAAAGAAATTTATATTGTGATATACAGTAAGGGAACTATAAGCGACAGTTTGTATTAATGTTTCATCTGGACAACAACCCCACATAGTTTACCTCACAGGAAGATCAAAAGCCCTGTGTAATTCTGCCTCATGGGAATTCCCTGACCAGCCACAGAGCTCCCAAACAGCACCCAGGGGACAGCAGTGGCCCAGGGTCTGAGCCACCCCCTAAGCTATCACCACTGGGAGTCTGCATACCCCTGATGCTGGGTCTGCACACCTGGCTCACAGTTACACAGGTAAGGCACTGCCTCCTTCACCACGCACCAGGAAACTCCTGAATCACAGCTCAATGAGGAAAAGTCTGTTGTACTTGAGTACTTCATCTACCCTATAAACATCCACTGCATTTGAATCGTAAGGATATAAAAGCTTCTTTTTCTCCCTCCTTTCTCTCCTTCCTTTAAGCATTTTTACAAGGCATTCTTTGTGTTTAGGGCCTGGATGCTTGCAACAACAAAAGCAACTTGTATGTCATTTGCCAATCGTGCCTTGATGGTACAAGGTTCAACCAAAAACTATCAGCATCCCACACAGAATGGCTGCAGCAAGATCTGCATCTTCAGCCATCCAGGGGAGGAACATCCACCGACCCACCTTGAGCTGAAACTTTACCTCACTTCAAAGGGATGCAAAAAAAAAGCTAAATCCCAAACACAGGATATCTATACACACTGAAATTCAGAGAAAATTGTCACCCAGCAAATCTACACCTTGGGCCTGACATCAAGGCCAAAAAGCACAGTTTTACTTTAAACTATCAAATCCATCAAAGAACAGTTATAATTCCAAGGTTGTAATTGATATGATTTTCCTAACAAACATTTCTAAGGAGTTAAAACACATTAAATGTTCAAAAGTTGTGCATTTTCTTCACCTTTAAAAACACAGCTTTCTGCGTTTCGTGTTGATTGTACGTGACCCTCTCTTCCAAATGTCGTACAGAGGGAGACAGATGTGGTTCATAATCAGCTGTTATTAACCCAGACAATACTTCAGCTATGGAAACACTGCCCATTCACCCCCCTAAGCTGCTGCATGCGGGAACAGCTCTTGTTAGCTCCTGCTGTACTTCACAGATCCCCTTTCACAGGCTCCTCTCCACCCTCCCCAAGCAGCCAGCCATCCTCAGCCAGCGGCCACGGCTGCATCGTGTACTCTGAGACCCACAGGGCACAAGATGCTGGAACCCACTGGGCACTGACGGGAAGTCATGTGCAACACTGCCTGGGCACACCCTGGATTTGCCTGCATGATGCTGCTGAGAGGGCTCAGTCGAGGCTGTGTGATCGAGTACAGAACAGTGAGACACGTTTCACAAAGCGGCCCGGCCAGTCCGCTGACACAGAAGCACAGCTACATCCTTCCCCGTGTCCCTGCCACTACCACGAGCCCCCGTGGGCAGCAGGGACATGAGAAGGATGACAGGGATACTCCTGCACCTCTGGCCTGAGGCTCCCCACCCACCTCATACTCCACCAGTCACCGGCAAACCTGCAGCACAATGACCCACCACAAACCCTCAGTGGAACAGCAGCACTGCCTTATTTCAATGCTAGTCTCATTTTCAGTACAGTTCTCAAAAAAAAAAAAGTTCATTTAAAGTAAACCAGGCTTAAAAATCCATATCACAGAAACAGCAATGCTGAAGAAAATTTTGCGTTTGAAAGAGCTTGGATTTCGAGACCTGTCAAAGGAATGAATGCGGCTCTGAAGAATCTTCAGAACAGAAGGCAGGAACAGCGAGCTCAAACCCACCAACGCTCTGGACACTGCTTGAGACACAAAACAGCTGAGTAACCACAGTAAGATCTGCAAAAACAGAAGTGTGATGCCTACTGCAGACTGAGTGACAAGAAAAATATTCTGGCTCATGTAAAATTTCATTTGGGGTCATACCCACCCAGAGAGGCAAATGCTGTGCTGCACTTCCATCCACACCACCAGAACAAAGGCCAACAATGAATTACATGCTTGTGATTTCAAGAAGAAGTTAATTATGAGTCTGCCTGAAAACTCACAATTCATTCAACCTGAAAAACATGTTACAAGAATAGTACAAGAGCGGCCACAAGAAATTTAAGGGCAAATGAAACAACTGCAGTTACCCTGAATATTCAGCTATGGGACTTGTTGCAATGAAAGAAACAGCATTAGGAAAAGGATGCACAATTTCATGCTTGTGTGCTCGCAGTGAATGCTGCTCCAATTTTAAAACTTTAAAAAAGCCTACACCTAAGAACACAAAAAAAAAAAAACCTCAACGTGTCATGATTAAATGCATGGGTGTCTAAATTTAAGATCCAAGAATACAAACATTGTAAGGGCAAATAAAACAAGTGGCTGCAGGATTTTGTTTTAACATTAAGATGATGCAAGCCATAATATAGACTTGACAGCATAACTAAGAAAATGCAGAAATAGACAATTTCCAGACTCCTGGTACAAATTCAGTCCAGACCCTTGTGTTTCTTCCATATTTTTCATGCTGATGCCACACAACCAAACGCTGATTTCACTTTGTCAAGTTCTTAGATGGGTTTAAGACCTTACACAAGCTTTCTACAGTTATTTTCCCCAAAGTGTCTGGAGCCGTGGCAGACAGGAGACAGAGCCCCTGAGCCAGTCCCACAACACGCAGCCAGCCCAGCTGTGTTGCAGGACAGAAGGGGCTGCGGCTGGGTGTTCTGGCTCACACACAGCAGGAGGAAGCGCTGCCCTCCGTGCCTCTGCCTGAGCCCAGAGCCACCCGCATCGCTGCTGTGACATTATCCGGGGTGCCCAGCGCTTGCTCATCGGGGTGGGGAAATAAAGGGCTGCCCTGACCAGACAGAGGTGCTGCACCGTGCCGTGCCACAGCACCGCAGTTTGGAACAAAAGTCACTGAGAAAGAAGGAGTGGAGCCACACCTGCTCACCTGGCTCACAGAGGTGAAACAAGGCTACGCTTTCTGCTATCTGTAAAACATCTGCAGCACAGACAATTGCTGACTTAACTGTGAAAGTTTAAATTAAAGTTTAAAATTACAGGAAATATATTTGAGAGTAGACAAGGCTGTACTTTTCTGAGTGTCTTTCTGCAAAGTTGAGCTCAAGTCCAAAAGCACCACCTTACTTTTACTTAATCCTAGCCCCCAAAAAGTCACATTTAAAGTAAAACACCAAACTGAGGTTTTAAAAATCAAAGATTAACTGAGTATTTTTTGTTAGACCAACACAGAAGCCCCAGGCTGAGATGTAGCTGCATCATTAAAACAGAGCTTTTACTGACTTAGCTTGAGTTACTCAAGGAGAACTAGTTTTACTCAGCTAGCCCAGACTGTAGCTGTTATCACGGACCGCAGACACCTTCCTGCTCTACTGCAGCAGCAAACTGACCCCAGTGAAGCACATCTAACGAAGCCATATTTAGTTCCACCAGCTCTTCATGGGAAATTAACAGTCATTTACGGCAAGTCCCCACGCAGGGAAACCAGAGTGACCCGGCAACCTCAAGCTCACAACCAGTGACCGGAGTTAAGCCTCCCCAAGAGCTGCCCTTCCTCCACAAGTGCCGGGGGAAGCTGTGAAAGCAGAACTGGGGTTAGTGGCCTCACAGCTGCTCTGAAGAACTCCCCAGCAGAGCAGCAGCTCCTCTCCCCCCCGAGCTCCAGCCGTGCCCCCGCGGAGCAGGAGGTGCCGGGGGCAGCGCTGGCTGCGGGCACCCGGCCCCATCCTGCCCAGCGCCAACCTGCACGGCCACGGCAGCTCCTGGGAAGCACCTCAGTCGTGCAGGGACAAGGGAGGTCACACCCTTTCACACTCAGCTGAAGCACACTTTCCAGCACACCACATCCAGCCTTAGAGAAACCATCCCGCTCCTTTTCCCTGCAAGTTCTCTCTTTGTGTGCAAAGAGTTTCCATCAGCCTCGCATTCCCGACGTGTAAGAGTGCCACAAGGAAGAAGTGTACTCGGACACGGAATTCTAACAACTTCTGCAAACGCTTCTCCTCCTGCAAGACTTTTTCTAAGTGAGACAATCTCCTAAACAATGAATTTAATGTCTGGCATGTTTGAAAAAGTCTTCCTTAGGTATCTCCAAGATCCTAAGTCCAAACTCAACTTAAATTCTTATTAATAAACTCCTATACTGTAATACTATAATACTAATAAGCACTTACATGCTTAGCTATGCAGACCTATGTAAAAAGCAAGAAAACAGCTGAACATATTCTACTTACTTTAACATACATATAGTCTAAAACTTCTATTTCCATCCCGTATCTCCAGCGACAGAGATTTCCAGCACTTTCAGAGGCAGTTGGTGTTTCCTTTCCAGGCAAAATAGGCTCAGTCTCCACGGAACATATTTCTGTATCTCTTGTGTTGGTGTACACTAACTCCTAAGGCAACTTGGGAATCTCGCTCTCTGCTTTCCTCAGCAAAACAACTGAGGTCATCTGCTTTAAAGATACTTATGAATAACCCATGGAGTCTGCAGAGAGTAACGTGTGACAAGCCATGTTGGGGCAATGAATTCCCTCATTGTTAGACTGACTCATAATATTTTTAGGTTATTTCTCTAGCTCTACAAAGCGCAAGACTGTCCTCCTGTAAATCACAAAGTAGTTGTAAAATTCTCTTGTCTTGTGATAATCAAATGCAGGAACTCAAGGACACCATTGGTAATTGGAGCAGGGCTTTATGATTTTTCATATCCATGGGTAGGTACATCACTCAAATGAGAAGTTCCTGTTTTCCCATATTTAGGACTGTCAAACTAGAAACATGCCCTTCACATCTACCCATACAGCAAGCCTGGGAAACAACATGACAAATCACATGCCACACTTACCCTGTGTTAGCTGCTACAAACACGGAATGAGAGCTCCTCAAAGCAAGGCTGCTTTAGCCTTTACATTTAATCTTAAAGCGGGGGAATCTCATCAGACCCCAGCAGAAGCAGCCTAGAAGAGTCTGTTCTCAACCCTCCCCACTGCCTCCTAAGAGCTAAATAAACTCACCAAGCTGCATCTGCTAACTGCCTGGGGCAGTGTGAATTACCCTAACAGCCTTACCTACAGCCACACCTGAGGCAGGGTTGAAAGGCAAAAACGGAGACTTGATGAGCAGTGAGTGAAATGCAGCAGCTTCCAAGATGTTCAGAAAGTAGCCACAACTTTCACCAAATGGCATGGAGCTGACAGGCACAAAACCAGAGCTGCATTCTGCATTCCTGACTGATTCTCCTCCAGTTTAATCTTCATATTGCTCTCTCAAACTGTTCATGATCACGGTGACTTCTCACTCGCACTTGTTTTTTCATGTCATGTTTGCACCTTCTTCTCCCTCAACATTCTAAGAAGCTTTACCCCAGCCTTGAGTACCTCCATAGCATTATTACTCAGGGAAAGATCTTGCTATTGTCCCTGACTAACAGGCCAAAGAAACTAAATCCATGCCATTGAGGAGAACAGAAGGTGTAAAACACAAGATTTCTGCTTCTGTAAGTAATTCATTTGCACATTATTTGCAGATACATTAAAAGTTGGGTCTTTAAAAGTATCTGCAATCCACAGACCTTCAGACGGAGTGAAGTCTTTAAACTTCATTAGCAGTGCCTAATGTTTCCTGTGCTCACCTTCCAGCTGCTTAACATCCACAATTCAGCAAGGAAGGCACTCTCTGATGTAACCCCACTAACGACTTCGCCTCTTTAAAAAAACAAACAAACCCAAAAAGCCAAAACACACAGACCCACACAAACTGTTTTAACAGCATCGATTTCTTCTCTCTATTTTATTTGTGTATAAACAGACTGATACATAGAAACAAACTACTAAATACTGCAGCTAGCTGCAAGCAGCAAGCAAAGCAGCTGTACTGGGACGGGAAGGGCATAGGTCGTGAGTGACGGGGATGACCAGGAAGACCCCAAAATCACCAAGATCATCAGCTCGATAACTCTGTGGTTTTCGTGTTTGTGCAGAGCTGGGCAGTCCAGGTTATACATCTCACACGGTGTTTCACATTAGGCTGAAAACACGGACTGTGCTAAAAGATGAGTGGCACCAAGAGATGGCAGGGTCCTGAAAGTGGAAGCTTCTGCTGAAAATACACTCTGGCCATTAAACATTAAAACTGGGGTTTAAGTAGACAGGTCCTAACTTATTGCAACGCTGCATACACAGAGCTCTCCTCAGAGAACTCGACCAGAGACATCCCTAGGAGGTGTTAGTTGTTTTCCCACACAAATCATTCCTAACAGCTATAGGACAGCAAAGTTATTTCCCCGCCGTAAGAAGAAATAGAGAATAAAGGGCTTGGTCTTTCAGATTTATGTGCTCGATTTGAAAGCACAAAATTAAGCAATGTGTGATTACTCACACAGGATGAAGAGAAATATTTGCAGAATCAGGCTTAAGCAAACCCAGGGGTAAGCAAAGCCACGGACACGGAGAACAAGGAGGAAATGATGCAGTCCTAAGCAAAGGGTGGCACAGGCTCAGGCATGTAGCACCATTCTCTGCCAGGAGAGTCACCAAAAGCCTTGCCATTAGTGTTGGTAAACAAGGCCTTAGCAACCCAGTCATACAACTCTGCATCATGGATCCGGCTCCAAAGTAAAGCCAGCAACAGGGAAAGTTACAGCCACTGGCTCTGTACAGAGAGTCAGCGAATTCAAAACAGTTTGAATTTTCTCTGTCTCTTATTCTATGACTTTTAGATAACAGGTTTAATTTCATGCCTAATGCGTTTCCACTCACTTAAAAGTTTTGATACCAATTTGAAGCAGCCAAACTCTGAGAAACATCATCCCTGGTGTAGCATATCTTAAGTGGGGCTGTGATCCATGGAAACAAGCAGAAAGGCACAGTTCGATGAAAAAGTCAGCGTCACAGACATGATGCAAATTTCCAAGAACCATGGGTTTATTTCTGACCATAACACCATATGTTCCTGCAACGACAACCACCTATTATTAAGAACAGATAGGAAGTTCTTCCTTGCTGTTTCAGCAGCAGAGAAGACAAGCAGAAGGTACAGTCTGCTGCTTCAACTCATTCGAGTGGCTTGCTAATGAAGCATCAGGAACAATAGCCTTGCCCAAACGCTGTTCCTTGGCCCCGAGCCCAACTGTTCAAATACTCACTCTCCGAGTCAAGCACGATACACACAGTAGTAAACACTGCTCCACTACAGTGAGCACAAAATTAGATCAGACACAACCTCTGCACCTTCCAGCACGCGGAAGAAAACCCAGCCAGGCAGAGGAGTTCAGACTCTGCTCATCCCTAACTTCATACACGCACACAGAGGTGAAGTGACTGTAATCAACAGGCATAGAACAAATCCCCAACTCACTGTTATCAGAGGAGCTCTTGCTGCTTGACAGGGCAAAGTGAAACTGGGTTCATCATCTCCCCCCGAGCCAAGGTGCCTTTCAAACCAGCAACATGTGTACGTGTGCTCATATACACATGCAGGTGTCAGAGACCCCAGTAATACAAGCAAAACTTCAAATAAGTAAATATTTGCTTTGTGTACACTTTGTGCTGTCAAGGAATGAAACCTGAATTCAACGAACGTGTATAAATTACTGTATGAATGTAATAAATAATTATACATTAATGTGTATAAATATCTAAAGGAGGGGGTGCCAAGAGGATGGACCAGGCTCTTCTCAGTGGTGCTCAGCAATAGGACAAGAGCCAGCAGGAAGAAACTGGTGCTCAGGAAGTTCCATCCTAATACGAGGAAGAACTTCTTTACTGGGCAGTGACTGAGCACTGGAACAGGCTGCCCAGAGAGGCTGTGGAGTCTCCCTCACCTCAGATTTTCAGAACCACCTGGACACAGTCTTGTGCCCCGTGCTCTGGGATGGCCCTGCTTAAGCAGGGAGGCTGGCCCGGATGACCCACTGCGGTCCCCTCCGGCCTGGCCCATTCTGTCACTCCGTGAACGTGCCTGGAGGCCACCCCGAGCCCCTCAAGGTCTGCTGCAGAGGCTAATCCAGGCACAGAGCCACAGCAGGCCTGCCAGCTGCACGCTGCCCTCCCTCCCAGCAGAAACATCACTGGTTAACCTCACTGGCACTTCTTGCTTTTTCAAAATCCTGTTAAAAATAGACCATCCAGAAACAGTGCAACCATGTGATATTGGACATTTGTGTGACTTCCTCCAATTCAGCTGGCTCAATGAGCACGGTTCAATAACAAAAATGCTTTCTTTAGTCCAACAGAGATTAGGCAAGGAGTCTCACAAAGAGAGAGACAAACTACTTCGTTATTAGAACACATGGAGAGAATTAAACTCCCAAAGGTCCCACAAGCAAACCCGAAGTTAGGTACATCTGTCTATCCCTTAGAACACAACCTGGAGCTCTCTGGCTCAACAAAAGATAATTAGGGTGGTCACTACACACATCTTCTGACATAGCAGGAGCTTGGCAGCACTTTATCTGATCATTTATTTATCTGAAAAGTAATCCATCACTTAACCCATCTGGCACATGCTATAAAACCCTGCAGTAGAAACAGACTGCGAATAAGCAGTGGCAGCTCCATGTACAGACATCACTGCTCTGCAAGCACTGCTGATGGCAATTTGGGGGGGATCCCACATAATCCACTAATATCACTAGGTAAATGTTTTAACATGATATTCAAAGAATTGAACAAGTAAGACCTATTATTATAAATGGGACCCTCACAGTTCTTCACATGTAACAAAGAACCCACACAACTTTCAAGATTAGGTCTACAGAAAGAAAAGAAGAGTATTTTAAAATATAAAGCTGTTATCACCCCTCCCCAAAAGCAGTTCCCAACGATGCTACACTTGCAGTGTTTCATCAGGACTACAGGATACACCCTCCCAGAAGCTGTTGGTGGGCTGTGGGAAGCTCTCACAAACAGCCTGGTATCTCTTTGACCTCACCACAGTGGCATCATTCCTCCTCCAGGCACACTCAGCATCCAGGGGAGCAGAGTGGGCTCCAGCTTAAACCATGCCTTGCCTTGCTTCCCAAGGCTCACAGTTTATTTTAACAACAGACTGCTGACACGTCACAAAACTGCTGCTGGAAAGCTAAGAGCTTTTTCAGTTTCTTCAGCTGCTGTGGCTGACATCTGACTACAGAGAACAGGATCTGAAACAAGAACATCATAAAATGTTAAGTATTGTTGGACTGTTGGGTACTTATTTCCTCAGCACGTTTGGTTTCAAGGCACTAGGAATAAAGTGGGTGCACACCACTGTGACCTGGCACTGGAAAAGCCATCACGGCTATTCCAGTGACACAGCAGGTCCCCCAGGCAGAGAAGCAGCTGAACTATTCCCTGCTCCGCTCCTGGGTTAGGTTTTAGGAAGAGGCAGAGCAGAGCTGTAAAGCATCCCGTGAAGGCTCGCTGCCACGTGCCCACTCCCTGACAGCTCACGCCGGATCCTGCCAGAGCCCCTCTGCTCTGACCCGTGCAGTGAGAGCAGAGCAGGAGCCCCAGCGTGCCTGAACGACTCCCATCCCCGCCCTGACATTGGGCACCGCGCCTCTGGAAGGACCCAGCTGAGACAAGGGGCTCTGTTCAGGGCTTAGAGAACACTTAGATCACGTGCAATAGTTCTGCTGCAAAATGTGGAATACGTAAAAATTTTCCTAAGGATGTTCTCTGATGTGTGGTCTTTGTGTACTTTCAAGCCTGATCAGTAGGAAAGGAGATTTAACCTGTGAAACAGACAGCAGCTAACAAGCTCTAAGTGATGCCCAGGTGTTTGAAAGACAAAGTATTTGCTGGTGGAATTGCCTGGTTAAGGTTTAGGGCTTGAGACGCTTCAGTGATCCCAGGCCTGCTGGGAGGTTGACAAAGCTTGGGAAGAAGGATGTCCACTGATAGCAGACACACAGGATGCAGAATTTAGGGGGCACAAGGACGTGACAGAACCCCCAGACAAGGAAGAAACAAATAAAGCCAACTCAGGCAGCTGTGCTGAATCCGTTCTGACCGGGTAAAAGGTAATTCCAGCAGGGGCAGATCCTGGCCACCGACCCAAGAAACCACCAACCCAAAGGAAGAGAAAGACTGAGCATGCAGGACTTAGCATGAGAAGCAAGAGAATCATTAACCAACAGAAGACAGAATACTAATTAATAAGAGAACTAGGTAACTTGTAGCCAATGGACATTAATGCCTTTGTTTGCTAAGCTGTGTAACTGGTGAAAAGTTTTGGCAGTCGTGGTGCTGGCTTTGTGGATTTGCCACCCAGCACCCCTTTGGGTGCAGAACTGCAAATAAGTCAAATATCTCAACTCTGTGTGTGGATTGGCCTTTTGCACGCTGGCTGAAATAATCTATTTTACAACAGTCTGCACAGCAATATACAGTACTATATAATTAAAGCAGCTTTCTTCAAATCCCAAGTAAAGTCCACTAACAGGCACAGAAATTTTGAAATAGTTACATCTTCTCTCTTGTGCTCAGGTCGGTTTTTGCTGTGTTTCCCTCCCCGTGCAGCACTAACACACCCAAGCAGAGCCATTACCTGGTTAGAATCTGCTGTTTGCCATTTTCGCTCGCAAGGATGCAGCACAAGCGAGGGAGAAGAGCAAGCACTGTACCACCCCTGGCTTCACCCCCAGAGCAGCTGCTGCAGCCAGCCAGGGAAAGCAAGAAAGGCCACTTGCAATGCCGGGGACAGCACAAGCAGCTTTTTGTTCTACGCAGTCTCCTCTGACACTTCCCTAACTCAATTTATTTGCTCATAAACCCTCCAACTGAGCCATTTCAGGGTCAGCTACTGAGTTCAACTTGCCCAGGCCATGCTCTCCAGTGAAAACTGTTTACTGATTTCTCTCTGTTCAAAGGAACATTTCCACTCCCTAGAACTGAAATTGAATTAGGCCCTGTGTTAGGACCAAGCTGGCTGGAGCTAGCTCCCCCTCATCTCAAAGATAATGGAAAGGGAGGAGCATATTGGTAGGAGCAAGAATGAAAAGGAGTGTCTGAGTGAATGGATAAGTAAATAAATCAGTGCACTGTACACAGCCATACAAAAGTCAAACAGAAACCCCGAGAGGGCAAAGCAGCATGCTCTAGGAAAGCAGAGCAGGAAAGAGAAAGAACTCAAACCTAGGGACAAATAGTCACCTCTTCACTCTGACTTTAAAAGAGGCAGCATAAATATAGCATCTGATCTGTTTTGTTGATTTTTGGTGAGAAGAGCATGTGCTGGGGCTTGGTTTCACAGCCCTGAAACTCACAAAGGTGATGTCTAAAACAAAATGTGACAGTTTCAGTAGTCAGATGAGTTCCAATTCTAGGCACAGCACTCTCACTTGTTCTTAATTTCCACAGAAATCAAGTTACACTTAACAAAAGCCAGCACATGGCCTAGATTGTCCGTATCAGTTTTTACGGGTCAGCAGAAGGAGGTGTATGTCTGTCGTTGATCAGCAGTTCCTGAGATGGTGATCAGCCACATCCAAGCATTGCTCACTGGGGCTACAGCGACCCAGGAACCACACCAAGATTCTCCCAAGTTTGTTTGCAAAGTCCAAGAACCAAAACTTTCAGAAATGAACGTACAGCAAGAGCACCAACCTGCCAGTGAGATATATCCAACAGCATAAGGCTCGAAGGCGGAACATTTGTAGTAAGAATGCCTGAGATGTAACTCATGGAACAGATTTAAGATGCTTCACCCCAAAACTGAAGCTAATGCCCTCAAGCAGAGTCTGCACTTGCAGTGTCACTGGGCACAGGAACACAAAGCCTCGCATGGTTTGGGCCCCCTGCTCACTACTTTGTGAGTGCACTCGAGCCAGTCCTTTGGCTTAAATCCAAATTTCCAGATTAATTACAACCACGTCCAACTCCAAGGCTGGCTATACAGCCACCAAATTTAGAAACACACCTGGATCAATCAAAGCAATTGGGCTTTCACAGGAGTGGCATGACTTCTTCAAAAAATCTGTATCGCTGGTTTCTAACAAAAAAATTATTTAGCTTGGAAAAATCAGAGTTCCTTTCAGCTACTTCAATACATGGTTGGAATAGTAGGTGCTATTTTTCTGTTGGCATGCAAAGAACCCAAATTTGAAGGCATAACACACTAGCAAAGCTGGACCCACTGGAGCATGCAGCAGAGAGCCCCACCTCCACCAGCCCAGGCGGAACAAGGCTGCTCTCCCATCCTCACACAGCACCCGAAGAGATGCTGACAACGTCTTTGCAACACTGGCCACCCAGTCATTAACCCGACTCTGCCAAGCACTGCTGCGAGTCACTCACCCCGACACAGCCACCTGAGGAGCACAGGCAGGCTGGGACAGGGCACCCAGCGGGAGAGGGCAGGAGAGCTGCTCTGCTTCGGGGCACGCACATGCACACACACAGCAACACTGGAAGCTCTGGTACTTTAAGCAGCTGCCCTCAATGACAATCTCTGCCTACCAGTTTAAAAAGATGTGAAATTCACTCTTTCTGTGCCTACATGTGTCTCTAAAAGAGGACAAGAACAGCCTGTGGTGTGAGAGTGAAGCACAGAAGCAATCTCACTGGCCTTCATCACCCAGCGAGTCCCTACTGCAGGATCATCCCTGCACTTGTCCGACTTTGTGTTTGCTCTTTTTACCTCAGCATGCTTTGACCTTAAATCCATTATTTATGTTACCTAATCAAGGATGAGATACTGAATGCTATTCAAACAGCATGCTGCCATTACTTGAGGAAAAAGCCAGCAGAGAGGGAAGCCAGCAGAGAGTCTCTCAAGCATCCAGCAGGTTTCCTACCCTGGCCTGTCCAACTCTGAGCCAGGCCCTCCTCAGGAATTGTAAGGGGCCTTGAGCTTTCCACTGTAACACAGTTCCAAGACAACAGCACACCCACATTTTTGGAGGAGCTTCTGACCAAATTCAACCACTCAGCGAAGAGAATTCAAGGTCAGACGAGGTTGGAAATAAAAAAAGAAAAAAGAAAAAGAAAGTATTCTGATCCACACTTTATGAGACATTTTAATTCCATAAGAAGAACATCAACAGAGAGAGAGAAATCAAAACCACATTTCCAAAATAACTCCTTACACAGAGAAGATCTGTGGGGTGCTTGGAAACAACAACCACAGCTGTCTTGACCAGAATGGCAAATTTCATCCCTTTGGGATAGTTCAAAGAGATATTCTTGTACGAGACACAGAACACCAAGGTGTGCCATATCATTAACGTATTTAGGATTCTTTAGGGAGTACAGGCATGCTCCTCACCTCTCTCTTTCTATCTCTCCTACCCAAATATATTCTCAGACACGGGCAACCCTGTCGAAGGGACTGCCCAGCTTGGGCCTGATGCACAGTCAGTGTGCTGTCCCACCAATCCTGAGAGGGAGGACTCTACAAATAAGGTGTCCTATTCATGTCAAAACAAAAAGTCTGTTTCCTTTCCTTCCCTGCAGAGTGCTGGACTGGGGATAATCCTGGAGTACTTCACCAAGTGGCTCAAAGATCTAGATGCTGTGGCTTTCCTAACAACACTCTTTGACTGTGCAAGCCTTTTGAAAGAAGTATTTGGAGTTTGCCATGTTGTACTGCTCTGCTCAATTCCAGTGACCTCTGTCATCCCTTCTGCCCTTAAAGACCTGTTGTCTGTCGTTTTTTTCAGATTTATGCATTAGCTCAAGGCAGAGCAATTAAAACAATGCATAGAGGTGAAAACGACCATTTCCACATCTCAATTTGCAGGCTTTGCCATCAAGATGCACAGGACAGTAACTGTTTCCAGGCAGAGGCCGATGAGATACTAACACACAAGACTAAAAAGATTAGGAAAATGTCTGATAAAGAGCATATGAGAGTCACGCTGCGCATCACTGCTGACTGCAGGGCTCCTGAACGGCCGCCAGAAGAATAAAATCCAAAGGTGCAGTGTCACCAGAAAGCGTGGCTGAATCTCAAAGCGCTTATGTCGTAGCAGCAGTTCCTCCTCACGGAGCGGGACGGGGCTCCCGAGGCGATAACCGAGCTCCCCACCGCGCCGCATCCCCGGGGCGGCGGGAGGGCGGGAGGCACGGCACGGCACGGCACGGCACGGCACGGCACGGC
>VXAZ01002106.1:855405-869160 GCA_013399875.1 Gymnorhina tibicen | reverse complement strand
GACGGGCAGGGACGCGGGGCGGGCGATGCCTCCCACCGGCGGGCGGGACGCGGCGCCGGCCCGCGCCGCGGGGACTCCCGGGCGCCGAGGGGGGCGAGCAGTGGGGCTGCGCGCCCCCTGCTTCATGCCGGAACCGGTATTCCTCCTCTCCCTCACCGTCCTGGGGCTTTTAAAATTCATTTTATTTTTTCTCTCACAGGCTGAAGATGTTACTCGTTTCTGCATCAGGGATGTTTATAATTTTGGCTGGTCCCCAGCCCGTGCCCTGCTGGGCGCGCGGAGGAGGCTCCGCACCCCGGGCAGCACCGGGCGCAGGGAACGGTCCGGTCCCGTCCCTTCACTGGCGCCGGTCCTCTCTCAAAGCAGGCGGGAGGTGAGCCTCGTCTCACTGGGTTTACATCGGTGTCACAGCCTGCTGCGGCCTCTGTGGGCCTGGCCGCCACCCTACCACCCATCCAGTTACTCCCGTTGGGCATTTGGCGTATATTTCTCAGGTGCCAAGTTTTCCAGTTTTGGGGTTTTTTTTCTCTCCCATTCTGATCCCATCCTTCAAACTGTTTACAGTCTCCTTCAGCTTGATTGCATCTGTCGTTCAAACCATTACTGAAAGCACTGAAGGGAAATGGGCCCAAACCAGTTCCTTCAATAATTAAGTCCAGTTCTCACCAAGACGTGGAGGTTCACATTTTGAAAAGTTTAACATCCATGTCAGATCGGAATGAAAAGCCTAGTCCATGTTCCAGCAAGGTGTCAAGATGACACCCCACTGCTTTACGAATCATTAATGACTGTTTTTTACAGCTCAGGTTATGGCAAGAGTTCTTTTGACAGCAGAACTGAAGATGTTACTCTCTTTCTCATTCCTTTTTCACCTCGGAAAGGCATCCTACTACTCCAAGTAATCCAAAATACAAAACGAGTTTGAAGTAGGTATGTTTGCCACGCTCTCCACCAAAGTGCTTTTGGCTATTTCTCCTCTCTCAGAATTCAGCCGTTCAGCTAACAGCTGTAATCAGTGGGTAGTATCTGTAGTGCACCTGAAACTCACCGTGACTGTGAAAGAAACAGACAAACCTGTTTAGAGAGAAACTGAACCATGAAAGGGACGGGCCAGAAATCACTCATCAATTTAGTAACAGAGAGAGAAAACACTATCCTGACTCCTAAAACAAACACTCCCAATAAATGCTTAGCTGGACTTTACTGCTGCTATCTAAAAGCAAGGAGATGGAGAAAGTAGCAAGCACAAATGAAAAATAGCCAAGATGAAAATATGGAGCTTAGCCAGAGTTGTTTGTGTTAGGTGCAGATATATGGCCTTCACAGCTAGGAAACTAAGGTTAGTAAATTCAGAGCAGAGATTAAAACAATGCTTGATTCTGCTGGGAGAGTTCAAAATAATGTGAACTGAATTTTAAAAATACTTTTTTTTCCATGTTCTACCAGTATGTCCAGGATTATCAACCACGACTGCTGTTGCTGTCCCATGCCAGGAGGCTCACTCCCATCAGCAGAACAGGACATTCACTCTCAGTGCTATAAAAAGCCCAGAACAGGTTCCTGGGATCTGCTGTCCAGGTCAGGGGTGAGGTTTTGGCTAAGCAGTTTACATAGCTTCATCTGTGTGCCAAGGCAACCCACAGGGATCTATACGAAAGCTACCAATCATCTTTCATATGCAACACTGGAACTGTAAACTGACATTTCAGTTTTGTTTTCACCTCCCCTCTGGATCTCCCCTCTAACTGTGTGATGCTTCACATCTGATATTTTGAACCCTTTCCTCAGGATATCTATTCTGAACTACAAAGACACTCATTTCAGTTCGCCCGGACTGTGGATTACTGATCTCAGCCATTCACAGCTGGAGCTCAGGAGCCAAATGTAATTATAAGCCACAGCAAAAAATAGGTATCTGAGTCCAAAATATGCTATGATTTGACACAATTTGCATAAACCAGGATTTCAAATCTGCCATTAAGGACAGAAATTGGGGGCACTGAAAGTTGCCAAGAAACAACCTGTTTGTAATGTACTCAGACCGACTACTTACTACTTTAAGATGCATCTCCTGCATCAAATATTTGCTGGCAAGATTTTAAATGACCTAATCTCTTACCTTGCACAACATCTCTTTGAAAAGGTGGCATTTTCTTCAGAGCATAGAGCCCAGGGTGTTCCAGATAACAATGTATGGCTGATGTGACTGACACAGTCCACAGGCAGAATTTTATACTGAATTTTTATGTAATTTTCAGCAGTTACACAGCATCTGTCCTATCTTTTTTCTTACATCTGTGCTCTGTTCATATCTATGATCTGTTCAACTGTGGCACAGAAATTCCCTTCTCACACAGGGCTTCCTGTTCTGTTGTCACGCTGCATGACGAGCGAGCAGTGAGTTCTCTGCCAAGCCCACGTTCTCACACTACGAGGACCAGGCCTGAAGATTTTAGCTGTAGAAAACAAACAGGGCTGGTTTCAGCCAGTACTGATGAACAGTTAAGAACTCTGAAATGTCATGCAAGAGATACGTAGGAAGAGAGACAATCGTGTACCGTGCAGGTACGCAGAGCACAGAGGGTGTTACTGTAACCTTGGGCACTGAGCTAGCTGTGTAACACCCCATGGATCCTGAAGCTGTGCACAGATCAGCACCTGAGCCTCAGGCTGACTGGGAAATCAGTCGGACTTTTTCCAGCATTGTGATTTCTGGAAATGTTGCCGTATTTAGGCCAACAGTCTAAAGCAATGCAAACTTCTTTGCACCAAGCTGGTTCCCAGACATCCCCTTCACTCAGTGCAAGGGACCAAAACAATCACCTGTTACGGAGTTTTCAAACAATAAGCTTTAATTGCCTTAATAGAAAAATAAGCACTGAAATATATATAAATGTGATTACATTAAAGTAATTCTGTAGTCTAACATACTAGAAACCAAAGCCCAGTCATATTTTTAATGATACAGAGTAGCAAGATTTAGGGTTTAGAAATTTTCCATAGAGAATACCGAAGTATCCAGTATTGTTTAGGAAACCACAGTAAAGATGAGACAAACCTCCATGTTGCAATAAAAACTAAGTAAATCAATTTATTCTGTATACTATACAATGTGTAAGTTTGTAAAGAACAATTGACATTTTTATCACCTTAACATCTTGACTGGGTGTAAATATGTCCAACAAAATGTACTCCTGTGGCCTTTACACAAACACTGTCCTACTACATCAAGAACAATGAGAGGGAAGCCTTTGGTGTTACAGATTTGGGGACATATCTGTGAAGTTGTAATTAATCCACTTAACTATCTCAAATAAAATGTTGGTGCTATCTGCTATTACAAGCCTACATGAGTACTACTCTAACAACTAAACACTGTCTATTTTTAAAGGCAAGATATGAAAGGGACTGCCAGTCTACAGTGTGGACAGGTTTTCTTTGAAAAAGGCAATTATCAAATGGTAAAACTCATATAATACATTATGTACATCAGTTTGGATAGCTGAGTTATCTTGCTGGAGTAAGCTGAAAGTAAGCATCGATTTGCAGTCATGTTCCATTTACTGTTAAGTGACTACTGGGCTTAAGTTTTATACAGTGTATAGAGTCAAAATAGCTGTGCCTGCTGCTGAGGTCTGTCAGATGTGAAGGCTCATAATCAGTCGCTGACCTAGTTAGTGTTACAGTACTTGAAATGTACACACGGATAATATATTCATAGCTGAATCTGTAGTAATCTTAGGAACTGCAAGTCACTGAGTGAGCATTGGAAGAGCTTGTGTTGTCCAACCAGCAGGACGAGCCGAGTTGTAGCCAAGTGAGTGGAATGTTTAAATTTAAATGGCTATCTTTTTAAACCTTCCCAAACATCAAGAGAACTCACCTTAGGGGAGCTACAGAATAGTGGCACCAGACAATACACATCGAGTCACCTTAAGTTGTTCAGCATTTCTTTCAGGCCCAGTCCTATCATTAAGTTTCAATTTCATTTATACATAGAAAAATAAAGAGGGATTTTCACATTAGAACAAACATCTATAAAGAGCAGCTTGCTTCAATATTTCCAGTTTCCTTGTTATTCTTCCAGCCTAATTTCTTAAAGAAGTCAAGTAGATCCACTTCTTCAAACTGTTCTGCAAAAACCACAAATTATTTGTAATGCTAGTGGAGGATAAGGAGTAAGGACAGGCTTGACAAAGCCCATCTAACTACTAGAAAAGGGCTATACAGACTTGAAAATAATCAGGCTAGCAATTTTGAAATCCTCTGGAATTGCTTCTGTGAATCAAAACCATTACAGAGATACCGTATGCTCCGATCAGAACAGGACCAAAGAAAGACTATTCATTTTCTCTTGGCCATTTTGTTAGCCTTTAGCAGAGAGCATTGCAGAAGACATGGGCCAGCACTGGTTTTGACTAGTAGTCCTTTATACCCCAAGACCTTTCTGAATATGTCAGCACAAAGTACAAGCTTCTAAAAACATGCATCTTTAAGTGTTCTCTCTTAAAATACTTACATTGGTGCTTTGTTTTTAATAGGCTGTTACCAAACTATTTTTTAAAAGAAAAAGGCATTCAAGTAAACTAATCTTCCCAAAGAGTTTCTTGTTCTCCCAAAGAATGTGAAGGCTGTGACTACCTAAATGAAAATCAATTATATTATGGATCATACTCCACTTTCAATATTCTGATTTCATTGAACTAACATGCTTTTAAGTGCATCAATTCACCTGACTAATATCTACTATGTATTTTGGCTATCTAGTACTTACAACCTTCATCATAGACATGAACTGGAGTTCACTCCTATTTTCTGATATGAAAAGTTACCTATTTCTCAATAGGTCATTATAGAAATACCTTTCCAGGTATTTGTTTCCCCAAAGCCAATGAGGGGCTGCTGTACAACGAAGTAAAGGAAATAGTTTACTACCTCTTCAGGAGTCTAGGAAAAAAAAAGATACCCTTCTGCTTCCAGAAGTCTAAAATAGCCCAAAGACAACTGCATATCAAACATTAGTGAGCCTAGATTTGGTGTTTGCCACACAGGGAACTCTCCAGAACAGTACACTTAGCCATATTCTCCATGTCAACAGAGCATTTCTGCTTTGAAAGCTTAAACAACTGCTGAACAGAAAGGGCACTTGCCTGCAAATACAGGTACAAATTCCAGATTTATATTTGAATGCTGGATATTGTTGTGAAACAAAATATACAACTGCAAAAGCATAAGTTTGAGTCAAGTGTAAATGTGTTTCACAAATTTCAGGTATACAATTTTTACTTTCAGTAGCAAGATTCTGGGCTCTTAGTTTCAGGACAAGACTTTGAAAGATACAGAATCACTTGTGCTTTGATTGGCACATTATCTGCTTTTTAAAATGTAAAACTAATAGACGTTTGCAAAAGGTTGTGCAAAACTATTGTATTTACAAAAAATGGCACAAGAGTGAATTCAACAGTCTATGCACATGCACACTTCATCCACATCTTCAACAAAAGTGTGTCCTAAGCTACAGAACTGAAAAGAATACCAGCTTCAACAGGCAGTTGTCAATAAGCACTAGGTTCACAAGAGTTACACCAGAATGGGCAAATATTGCCCAAGTAAAAACTCTATTGTTAAAGCTGAAACAGGTTTAAGGCCGTTCAAGTTCAAAAGCAGAAACAAAATTCAATCAGAGCCCTGTCTTTGTTTTTATACATGCTTTACCATCTAGCAACTTGTGGTCTAAACCTCTATTTTAGACAACAAACTCAAACACGGAAGAAAAACCCAACACAACTGGAGGTTATATTAAATACAAATATGCTGTAATTAAGATGAAATAACAAAAGCAGAAACATTAGAAGTTGTAAAACTTGCGATGTCACTTGCTGGAACCAGTCCTACGCTAGGAAATGGGCAATATGTACATTTTCAAGTAGATTACATTGCTCTAACCAAACTTGTCCTTTTTAATCAGTGCATTGTTCTCAACTAGTCCAAATACTACATTTTACTCTTAACAGTATTCCCTTACAATAGCAGCACATGCTATCGCTACCTGCAAAGCTGTCAGTCTCATGACTTAGTGTAAGAAAGAAAAAGGGGGATGTGAGGGTGAGAAATAACTAGTAAGGAGAAATAACAGGAATGAGAATAATCATGCAGTTCAGCTGTTCTCGTCAGCCAGCCAGCTTGCTAGCAACAAGAGACGGTTTCCGCTGTGGAAGATCCTGTGGAGTAGGAATATGGTCACCAGTGACTTCTGTCTTGTCAGGAGCTGCAGTAGGCAGTTGCTTATTCTTCATCTTTGCTTTAGCCATGTTGTAATCACCAGAATCAAAGTATTTTTGCTAGAAGACAAAACACATATATTTAAGAGCCTGAAATCTTACCAGATGTATACACTGAATTACACTGTTAAATAGGTATTTTAAATTTTAAAAAGTTGTAAGATCTCCCTGGTTCGTCAAGGTAGCTCTACATTGATTTCAAAAAGGTATTATCCAGCCTACTAAGCACAGATAGCTGAACTCTTAATATCATTGTGAACATTATTCTGAACATTATTTTTGCCCTGGTTTTCCCAAAAGCTCATCTCCCACAGCTGACACCTTGCGGTTTGCAAATTTTGTTGCAGTGAACAAGTTCTGCTACACAGAATAACCAAACAATGCACGAATCAAAGCTGGAGAACAGAGCCTGGTCTATCACACCAGAGACCAGAGTAGCATGAAACTGCTGGCTAACAAGAAAACCCCTTCTCTGCACATGTTAAAACAGTGAGACGATAATCCCTAAAATTCCCAAACCAATTATTCAGCCAAGTCAAATCTACTGTACAGTCCTTCTGAACTACGTCAAGGAAATTATTATCCCACATTCCATTATTTTTCTGGATACAAAAGTAAATTAAGTTTGAAATTCTTTGTTGAAAAACAGTGTTCCGTAATATATCAGCAAGCTTTTATTAGCATTACCTTTAAGAGTAGCCAGATTTCTCTAAATATTAAGTTATCTATGCATGTAAAAGCCAAATGACTGTTATTTATCCACATCACAGTGAGATGAGGCATGGAATTTCATCCAAGCTCTGCATCAAGTTTTCAATTGCTCACTGACACATTTTGCAGGAAAAGCTGCATTGTTTTTACATCTTACCATGAGGTCTACCACTAAATTACTTGTAACCCATGATTTTGAACAGATTTCATATGAGGCAAAAAAAATGAGATTCAGGATTAAGATTTACACCCCTAACTACTGCCTACAATCCCAACCATCTCTGAAGAGCAGAGCCCCCAGTTAGCTTTTTATAGACTCAGTCCTCAGCCAGCTGAACAACAGCCATCACTGCCTGCTATGTCTAAGTGCTTCCAGGCAGCACACCGCCACCAGTCTTTATTCAGTATTAGTACTAACCAGCTGCAAAATGCTCAGCATTTTCCCAGTTTACTCTAGCTTCTCACAGATGGCCTGTATTTGATCATCCCTTTCAAACCAACTGTGCCTGTCTGGGTGCCTTTGTGTCAGAAACACTACCTGAAAGCACACACACTACCCTCACTCTCTTTTACAGCTTCATCAGTGCAGGCAGGCGAAGTACACCACAATCTCTATCAAGTAAAGATGCCTCCTCATTTAAGACACTGAGCACACTAAATCAAAATAATAAAAAGTAGAATGGACGAAAACTATTATCACCACATCAGGAACTGTAGAAGGCATATTATGAATTGGAATCCACAAGTTTATGCCATCTTTTATCAGAGTAGCAAAAGTCAATTAAGATGGCCATTGATGTGTCTGTGCCCAAATTTGAAAGCACATGCTGCAAGAGCCTTTGCATTCAACAGTGTATAATTAAGATGAAGATACTGTGCAGGCTGTTATTGCTGGTGGTGAGATTTTCTCACATTTGCACCAAGCGCAAGCAGTCGCAGTTCCTTTTTGGCTATCAATCCTTGCTGAGCGAATGCTGGCCTGTTTTCCTGAGATACCATCACAATACATACTTACCACTCCCTTCTGTGTCTACACATACCCCGAACCCAGTGAAGTCTCACTGAGGCTGCCTATGACCACGCAGCAGCGTAGCTCAGAGGGAGTCGCCTCATCTACCGCCCGCCCAGGCCCAGCAGCCATTGATGCTGCTTCCTATGTTCCACCTCATGAGACAAAGATTATCCAAAACACCTGCCAGCAGTAACAATTCCCAAGAGATGTTACCAGATAACACAGAATTAGATCAGCACTGAACTCCACCAACTGGTTTGCGAAGGATTTATACTTGGAATCATTGCGTGTACTGAAAGGGCCTAGACGATAGTAGAAAAAAAACACAACAGTGTGACAGCAATGAAAGCACCATGAGAGGCAGTAACATCTTAGGATTATTCCAAGAACTGAGTTCTAGCATGCCTGAAAGGCATTACGTAATCACTCCATGAATAATTAAACTTAAAAAAAACCCCCCAGTCAAATAGCTAAGAAAATAAGAGACACTGGTTAGATGTGGAACAATACTGGAATATTAACTCACTCTTCATTCTTCTATCATTATTTCTTGGTCTGGGTATATATCCAGAATAAGACTACCATTCTCACACCCTAATGTCAGATGATGACTGGTCTAACAGCAGACACCAAACTTTCATGTGCTAAAAACATGGATAAAAGGAGTGGACATCAATTTTGAGGGCATAAGAATGAGCATGATAAAATCAGGATGAGTTTCTATCCTAATGTTTTTTTCAAGTCTATCACAGCAGCTTCTAAGTTAAATTTTTTATAACAAATGTGGTTGAGCCACTGATGCTGTAAACAGCTATCCTGCCAACCTGGCATTTGTTTTGCAGAGACTAATTTCTCTTCCCTGTGCTTTCTCAAAATTTAAAGTTCTTAGGATTCTTTCCATGCAAAGGCCTGTGGAATGGGAAAAAAAATCGCAGATACAGGAAATTTGGATTATTTTGTCCATACCCTGTGGACAAGAGGGAACTTACTCCTTTTTGAAGCCGCTTCCTCAAGAAGTCTGAGCCTCCTGGCTTCTGGCCCAGATGAGGGTATCTTGCTTTCAATTTTGCTTCTTCAGCTTTTTCTGGACTTATCACCTTATCCTCCATTTCCTGAAAGACAATCAGTGATACTGTAAGTGAAACATACAACAATGTATATTTATGCAGAACAGCTTTGCAGGTAATACACCCACATGCCCACTGCTGCTACCAAGTGAGCATAACAATTATCTGATTAGACATTTTCATACATTCTTTCTCAAACGCTGACAGCAACTGTAGGAGTTCAGCCTCCCATTTTAGACACCCTTCCTGGAGATGCTGAAGATGTGCACACTTCCCCCTCAAAGAAAAGCAGTTTGAATTATTCAATCTTGGGAAAAAAAAGCCTCAAACAAAACTCTTTTTTTTGGCCAAAACAAGGGGTCCACTTAAGAACAAACAAATGTTGAATACTGAGCAAGAACCACAGGACTTTTTTTCCAAATGCCCATTTCATCATTTAGTTGCACAGGCAGACTGGCGCTTCCACTGCCACACTGATCTGTATGGCTGCTCCAGCTGTAATGTGTTAATATTCACTGTGAAACAGTCTCAAAAACATGCCTGCTGTTACATTAATAGCAATACTGTGTTTCTCTATACATGTCTATAATTATCCTGAAATTATGAGGATGAAGACAGTTGGATAGTGCATTTGTGTAAAATAAAATGCCTATTTTATGAGTATACTGTAAAACATGGATGCTCAAAATAATAATTTAGAGATACTCATTTGGCAAAACTGCAATTTGTTCACTGACCTCTACTTCACACTCATCTGTTCTATGTCCATGTAGCAATTTGATGTATGAAGTACAATTTATTCTACTGGATAGTTTTAAAATATCTTTCATTCAAAATTGTTTTGTTTTTTCCAGTATTTGCACTGACTGCTGTAGTGCAGAATTGTTATTATCACCTGAAGTCAGAGAAAGACTTTCAGGCAGAAAGTTAGAATTGCCATTGAAATCAGGAGGGTCTCATTCATCTATGACTAAGATTTCATGTCCACTTAGAGCTGCTTAGGCAGCCCCTTCATACTCCTTTCCATGTCTGTCATCATCCTTTGCATTGCATCAATCAGCGTGACTGCCTGTACTCCCCAGTATGGGGTTACAGAAACCGATTCAACAGAAAAATAACCATTTTATCATTTTTTTTTCTTCTCCCCTTGTTGGGCTGTTTTGTTTGGATCGGTTTGCAGAGCCTGGATGACCAAGCAGCTGCACAAACAGGTATGTTAACACAGCAGCAGGGAGGACAGGAACACAAGGAGCTGGGAGCTACTTGAGCCAGAACTGCCGAAGAACAAGAGCCACCACCACCACGCTCGCCTATCCCTAGGTGCTCTTCTCTATCTCTTACAGAATGCTCCAGGTTGTGTAAGAGTCAACATCTTTCTGGTAAGACGCCTCAGAAACAAACATTATAACACTATGATTAATAGATACAGATGATTTAGAATATAACATTTTCTAGTTGCTCCACTTGCCCAAAACACCTCAAGGACAGCTTTGCAAAATACAACAGGAAGCTGAATTAACAGTTCTCCCAAGGAAAAATAGAAACTCTCATAACAATTAAAGAGAAACTTCTGTGAAAACAGGAACCAATGTTTTTATTAGATGAAAATCCAGCTAGGCAATACAATGCAAAATACAAACACAAATAAAGGGCAAAGTTTCCCTGACACTACGCACATAGATCCGGTATCACACTAGCCAAGCCTGCAGTTCTCGTGCGTTACAAAGATCACGCAACTGCTGCTCTCCCTATTGTGGTTCATCAGAATGCCAACACGGACTGGATTTGCTCAAAAGTAATCCTTTCAGCTCAACACTTTCAACATCTAATGCTGAATCACTGGGTACTCACTGCTGAGCCAACAGACAAAGTACTTGAGGGGGCATATTTTGCCACTAAAAACCAAAAGGACATATTTTTTAAGACGAGAGGACCAACAATAAATAGCTTATATAAATATGTATTCACGGTGCATCAAAGGAGACATTTATGCAAACTCACAGGGCTGACAAATTATGGCACAGCAGGCAATCCAAACACAAACACCGTGTTACGCATCAATGCAGCTCAAAAGGATACAGAGCACGGCTGCTTCTTCTTGATGACCAACAACAACTAAGACTCAAAAACCCACGGAACACAAATTAAAGAATTTCAATACCACGACTTGGGGTGTCAAACAAAACCAGCCGATGGCAGGTTCAAAAAATACTTAAGACAACAGTTCTTCACGTAAAATACGGTTAAGCTGCAGAACTCCTTGCTGAAGGATACAGGGGGTGCCAAGAATTTATATTCAGAAAGCAATTCGATGTGTTCACTTGCAGCTCAGAAGCATTTTAAACCAGATTGCTGAGACCTCGGAGAGTTTTCTCGGGAAGATCACTGCCTGCACGTCCTGATCTTATATTCTTCTGAGGACTAGATGGTATTGAGCACTCTCGGAGATGTGCTGCTGAGCCCCGAAGACTCTAATCCAAGCCACTCCTACATTCAGAACATTCTCCCTTGAATTACAGAAGCAACAACCAAGTGACTAACAAATGACTGGGGAGTGGGCAGAAATCAAGATATACCACGCTCTTCTTCCTAGTGACAACCACACAAAAGTTATAATTTTAGTTCTCTACAGGAATCTGACACGGCTCATGAAGTCATGAAAATTATCTACCAGGAAGGCAGCAGTTACCTAACTCACTTAAAGACAGCTTTTGCTTTTAATTTTTGCAGAGGTTCCAGCAGCATAAAGTTCTGTATCTGCTGGACAACTGACCTGCATGACCATAAAAAAGAGCCATCAACCTTTTAAAACTCTGGTATGAATGGCTCATCTTTAGCAGAAGACATTAGACAAAATGCAAAGCAGAAAATGGGAAAAACATGGCAACAGCACAACCCTACAGCAAACTGATGTGGCAAAAGCCATTTGTTCAGCAACAAAATGCACCACCTCTAATAGTTTCCTGAAAAATACAGGCTTTTAAGGCAAAAAGAGTCAACCAAACACACGTTCTCCTATGTCCAAAGTTTCTTTGTTTCTGAACTTCCCCCTGCCACTGTCCTGAGTCTTCACACCGAGAACAGGAAACGCTGGTCTTTGGCAGATTTTCAGTTGTAGTTAAAAACCTTTCTCGCTCAGCACAAGCTTCTCACAGCATGCCAGAAAAGTTTAGAAAAAAGCTCTGATCATGAAAACATTGCCTCAAAGTTCATTTAGGGGCGTCATCTTTTTTAAGAATACATGTGAATAAGTACTGCAAAATGGGTTGTTTATGTAAGTGTTTCAGAGCTAAGCATTAACCGAGTGAATGTTCAATTCTGCCTACCCAGACAAATAGTTTCAGTGGAGGTTAATACTGCAATGTCATAACGGCACTGATATCACAGTATCAGACCAGGACATAATCACGCAGAATGCAAAGTTTTATTTTATTGATGTTATATAGTTTTTCTTGAACACCTTGTAAGAATAAAACTAAATTAGGAGATCAGCAAGGAACTCCTGTCTCTCTAGTAAAGGGTAATTTTTCCAAGCACTGCATAAACATGACATTTCAAGACTTCAGTCTGAAAGTTCGTTAGGAAGATCAGTCCCAGTCACCTGACTTCATCAGAACACCCTAGAAGGCATTACAATAAACTTGCTGCCACATGTTTAACTATGCTCTTATTACAGAGCTATTCTAGGAGTGCTGCATAGGCCAGGGACTTATTTTTATAGGCTTTGAACAGGAACAGGATCCCTCCAGCAGCCTACCTAGCATGAACGTTAAGTCACGCTGCAGAACACACCTATTTAAGAGCGGATTACAGCCCAGCCAAAGAAGCTGGTTCCAATTACTGCACCTATTGAGAAGGTATCATTCCATATTAACCCCCAAAGCTCTACTTGTACGACTAACTCATATTACAAATTGTAAATTATTAAACAAAAACTGATCAGCTGAGGTAGACTAAGCTTTTTCTTTTAGCGTCCTTCAAAGCAGTACTTGTGTTTCATAACTTCTCCGGATCATAGCCGCGGGGATTGCAACCGGGCTCCCACAGCAATGACAAGACTAAAAACCAAACGGCTTCTTAAAGTCACAGCACAGCCATCTATGAAACCAAATCCCACTTGAGAAACGATACATTATTAGCTACAGAGATGACATAAGAGGGGCACCACAAGATAACCCAGCCACTTATTCTTTCTAGAAGCCTTAACTAGCACAGGTCACGGTCGTTGTGATTTGGGTATTCCTGCTCCTGAATTGATTACATTAAGAGCTGAACATTTTCTAGAAGTGAAACGAACGTTCAGCCTCCGGATTATGGCCGGTGTCCATCCCGCCACTGCAATCGTGAGCCGAAGCCCACGGCGCAGGACGGCGCGGCCCGCGGAGCACCCGGAGGGAGCGGGGCCGAGGCCGCAGAACGAGCGAGGGAGCGCCATCGGCCCGGCCAGGCCAGCGCACGCCGACGATCGGCCAGGGAACACCCGCTCCCGAGCCATCATGGTGGTGCGGCTCCTCCGCCTCCGGCCCCGCACGGCCGCGGGCGGCGGGACCCGTCCTGCCCGGGGAGCGCCGCCCGGCCCTGCTGCGCGGCGGCGGACGGCCCCGGGGCAGGCGGTACTCTGAGGGGCGGCCGGGCCCGGGAGACGCTGCGGCCCGCGGGGCTCCCTCGGCCGAGGGAGGGAGAG
>VXAZ01002106.1:816715-855287 GCA_013399875.1 Gymnorhina tibicen | reverse complement strand
CGGGATCCGCCCGCGCCCCGCGCGTCACGTCCGGGGCCGCGGGTTCGGGGCCAGCGGTGGGCGGCTCTCAGAGGCTGCACGGCTCCGGTGCCCCGCGCGTCAGAGTGACGGAATTACAGAAATATCGGTTGGAAGAGACGTTCAGTATGGTCCAGTCCACCCGTACAGGCGTCACTGTAACCACTAAACCACATAACCGGGAGCCAGAGCCAGACGTCTCTTAAGCACTTGCAGGGATGGCGAGTCCATCGCCTCCCTGGGCAGCCTGTTCCAGTGCCTCACCAGCCGAACAGTGAACATTCTTGTGATGTCTAATGTGAATCTCCCGTGTCTCAGCTTAAGGCCATTCCCTCTGGTCCGCTCGCAGGCCCCACCTCACTACAAGCCCCTACCCCCGGCCTGTCTGGCCTGCGTGGCCTGCCCTGCCCAGCGTCGGGAAAAGGGAAGGGAACCTTCACTGCTTGGCTGCAGTCAGTTGTTTTGGCCACTTTTAGTCATCAAAATACAAGGAGCTGAGTCCTCAACAGCATTACTCGAGGATTTCATGAATCCCAGGCAGCAGCTGGCAGGATAGGAGGTCTCAGTCCATTGGAACTTCTTAACAGCACAGTATCGAGTNTAAGGGAGAGGCCCGGCCGCGCCGATGGAGGCGGGAGAAGCCCCGCGGGCCTCCTTGTGCTTCTCGGCCCGGCCACCCACCTTCTGCTCCTCGGCCGAGGCGGGCTCGGGGCTCTCGGCAGACATGGCGCCGCGGCAGCGGGACGGCGGGGCCGGGAAGGAGGGAAGCCGGGAAAGAGGGAAGGAGGCGGGCGGGAGGCAGGCCATTCCCTCTGGTCCCCTCGCAGGCCCCACCTCACTGCAAGCCCCTACCCCCGGCCTGTCTGGCCTGCGTGGCCTGCCCTGCCCAGCGTCGGGAAAAGGGAAGGGAACCTTCACTGCTTGGCTGCAGTCAGTTGTTTTGGCCACTTTTAGTCATCAAAATACAAGGAGCTGAGTCCTCAACAGCATTACTCGAGGATTTCATGAATCCCAGGCAGCAGCTGGCAGGATAGGAGGTCTCAGTCCATTGGAACTTCTTAACAGCACAGTATCGAGTACACCGAGTATTTTATTCCCTCCCCATTTACTTTTCACTGTCTGGTTCTTGGCTGAACAACAACCTTCTGCGGACTCTCTTCAAGAGCATAAAGGAAGGGTTTGAATAGCCCACCACTACTAAATCTGCAGGGGTGGGTCCCTAAATAAATGGATTGTGCGACCAGCAAGGTCCCTAAATAAATGGATTGTGTGACCAGCAAGGTAGGGATTGTGCTTAGCACAGCTCCGGAGGGACTGGCCAGGACAGGCTTGGTGTGGTGGCGGTGGGGACGAACAGAAGGGCACGGCAGAAGGGGCTGTGGAAACAGAAGCTGTCAGTGGTTCTGCCACAGCTGAATTGTACCGAACACCTCGCAAAGCCAGTAGTTGGAAGAGGGTTTTTTTTGTGCACCTGAGAGGTTCGTCCAGAAACCAGGATCGTGTAGCCCAAGGAATGTGCGTATCCCTCGTTCAGAAAGGGATGCAGCCGGGCAGATTGCACGGGGAAATAATCATAGAACGCACCAGTGGGTTTCTTCCTAATGATGAAAAAATCCGTGACAGTGGTGGGTGTGCCACATTTGCTTCTAGCAAAATCAGGGAGAAACGGTCTGAAAGTGTGAAAAACAGAGCAACACAGGAAAATGATCATAAAAAGGATGAAGTTCGTAGATTTTTAAAGGAAGCAGAAGACCAAGGCAGCGATTGCAGACAAGAATGCAAACTTAAGGAATTTCTTTCAAATCTCTTAAGAAATCAATGTGAGGGAAAAACAGTTTCAAGGATTCAGCAGTTCCTTAATATAATTATTTCTTTTAGGGAACACAATGCAGAGGAAAGATGGGAAATAAATTCAGGACCTCAGGAAAAACCCAGGTTCTTCAATGGCCTCAAATACAAGAAAGCAGCCTACAGAAATTAGGTCAGTTTCTAAGGATGTGTATCTAAAGCAGATCATGAAGACAAGGGGGCACCGAAATATTACTGAACAAAACTTGCAAAGATCAAAGAGTTTAATGTTTCTTTTTGTTCAATCTGGCATGATCAAAGTAAATAGTGTAATAAACGAAGTATAGCCTCTAGCTGGAATAAGGAAAGACTGGTTTATAGGTTACTTTAATTAGTTTTGGTAAATATTTTCAACTTGGATGAAAAAATATCCTTAAGAGATTGGAGAATTACAGAAGCAATCTCCAGTTAATTACTGGTGATTCATATAGGAACCTGTAAAAAATGAATGGGTTTAGAGGAGTCACTTTTCCTGAATTTGAATAGGAGTATGAGGAGGACAGAATACAAGCTATATAATTAAGCTATCAATAATGACTTGACAAATCATCTAAAATAAGCACTCAAAAGAAACTGAGTAGCTAGGCAGGAATTCACAGTTAAGAACAAGGGTTTCACACAATCATCTTTCCTTTAAGAAAAAGGAAACAGACCATGTGGAGAAGTGGGTGAAGGTGGCTGAAGTTCCAGATGCCTTCTGGCATTAATAAGGCTTCTGACACTTCCCCATGCAAGCTAGGGAAACTTAATTAGATGAAACTTTAATGTGGTGGATGCAAGTTTGTTGGAAACAGCTATCAGTTCTTCAAACAGCAATGCTGTCTTGAGCATATAAAACCCTGGGGAGTGAGAGAATAAAGTTCAATAAGGAGAGCTACCATTCTGGGAACAAGCAGGTGGGACCTCTCTTATAGTGGGTAACAAGATGAGTGCAAGTTGACATCTCCTGATACTGAAAAACAGCATATTACAACAGGATGTATGAAGAGGACTTTAATCCATGATTTATCAACCAATTCTTCCAGTCTGATTGGCACAAAGAGGCCCTGACTGGGGTGCTGTGTCCAGCCCCAGACACCTCAAGACTGATTCAGTCCAAAAGAAGAAAGCAAAGAGCCAGAATGACAAGAGGTACAGGAAATGAAGGCTGTCTTAGTTATCAAAAAAAGACTGAGAAGGGACATACAAGAACTAAATTGTTTTCTTTGCTTATAGTGAAAAGGCTCAGTAGTATTTAACTCAACTCCAGCAAGATTTAGTTAGATGTTATAAATAACTTTCTCATGATATGTATAATTTATCACTGGAAGAGATTAGTTGTAGCAGCCATCACTGGAGGCCCTTATAAACCACTCAAACATTTATTAAAAATAATGTGGTTGAGCCTATTGAGGAGTAAAGAGAAGAAACCAATGACCTCTCAAAAATTAGTTTAGTCTTAACCTATGCATAGAAGGTCATGTGGAATTTAGTTCATAGTTTATGAGCATCCAGCATTTCTCCAGGTGTGTCCCAAATGGAAAGTGTTTACTCAGATCAAGCTGTAAATGGAGAATGACTCAGTAAAATCAGAGTTGTGCACAGATAATCCAAGGTCATTTTCATTCCAAATCCATGTAAGGACTAAGTGTAGTTTGACCATTAAAGTGAATACAAATTTATTTCCTAGACATGACTTGTAGTAACCACATATTCAAAATCGACACTTCTTTGCTGTTCAAGCAAATAATTGAAGGGAGATGACTTGAAGAAGGCTATTTAAATAAAGTTATTAAGATACAAACGTTGCATAATGTCAGTGCAAAATAACAGGTTCATCTACTACAGGGGAATGGTGACTTTTCATTAAAAATGTGTCCTTTCCTCATGCTTTTTTTCATTGAGTGTGCAAGCAGCTGTGCACCATGACACAAATAAGCAGTTTGAGGATACATGCTGTTTGCTTATGACTCAATAGCAGCTATACAGAAACTAGGACGTGCTCTTGATATCCTAGTCCAGACCACAGTTCTGTACACAGTACAACTGCAGTTGTGTTTGACTCTTCTGCTCCCAAAAGAAACCTTTTCTCAGTTTTAGAGGGCACACAAATGACTGGAAACTGCAATCCCCAATTCTCTCTAAAATGAATGCTCGGCAACCTTTGAAAACCTGGTGTAACAGTAGAAAACACTGCTGAATTGGGGAAAGGACTCATTAATATCTGAGCTTTGCCCTTTTGGAGCAGCAGTCATTTGCATGTACAAGCGAGTTGATAAGTATCATCTGGAAAGTCCAGTCTCCCTTACGTTCCCTGGCAGACTTCCTGGAGATTTCATGATACACTGACTTCTCTCATCTGAGGGCAGTGCTGAATATACAAGATGCACATTCATCCTTTCTCCAGTCTTCATCAGATAAGCATGTTAAAGGGCATATTACTGACACTCTAAAAACCTACAGCAAAGCAAAGAAAAACACGTAAATCAAGGTAAGACAGTTGAGAAACTCAGATCTTCATCAAACGTCATAAAGCTTCATTTTCATTATTAAATATATAGCTCAGATATAATCAAATGTTTCTAACTTTATTTCTCTCAGTTACAGAGTTTAACACTTAGCATAAACTGTTCATCTGACTGTTTTGTTTTAGGAATACACACACGTATCGGAAAATAGTCATATGCCCAGTGTAGCATTGCTAGTAAAACTTCCTATGGCCACCTAGTGGCCTACATGGAATTCACCTTTGAAAAATATTTAGGATTACATGAAGATCCTCTCATCTAAAAATAAAACAAAAAGTACAAGTTTCATAGCTTTTGCATATATTTAAGATATAAATACTAATTTGTTTGCACAGTACATCCTTTAACACAATTTGAGAAATAAAATGGGGGAGGGTGCAAATTTTATGTGAGGAAAACTAATAACAGAAAGCAAAATTAAAATGGCCCTTAAGGAAAGAAAAGAAATTGAGGGAGCAAAATGTGAATTGAAATAATGATCTGAATGCATGAGTAAGTAAATAAACAATCTGCACAGTGGTGGCAAGTGTTATTAAATCTGGACGTGAGAAAAAATGGAAAAGGGTACCATTAAAGAGAAAAACAGCTAAATGCTTGCATAGTATGAAATGTTATGGAAATTCACCTGTTGTCCCCATTTTCAATAACTTAAATGAATATCACTTAAAACAGCACACAGATTAAAGACATCTGTATATATTTCAGATTTCAATATTAATGCCAAAAATACATAGTATGATTTTACATAGGATTTATGCTACATTAGAACACTAAAGACAAACATCACTTGAGTATTAAATGAAACATTAAATATTAAATAACTGAAAAATAAAATAAAAAGTGTAAACACTAAACTAACTTGGGAATTTGCTATTGCAACACATCCAATGAAGTGGTTTTAAACAGTACAAAAAGATTAGATTTAAGTATGTTTCCAGTCTACTTGGAATACACAAAGCTCATTCCAGAAACCTTTTAAAAACTGGTCCAGGATCACATAGAACCTTCTTTCTCTTGAGCGCTATTTTTATTCCTTTACAGACTTTATACTGTTGTCTCTACCAATCTTTGCTTGCAAGGAGTACTCAACAGTAAAATGAATACTTCAGTTTGCCATTGTTTGCTAGCATCTTGGTGAAAACTGAGGATTTGTTGGAGATTCAGTGTAAGATTTGAGTTCATATGCAGCGCCGCTATCAACTTCCATGGATTTCCGAGAGAATAGGAGCCTTACATCTCTGTGGAGGTAGATCTTTCCAGATTTAGAACTCTGGAACCTGAAAAGATACAAATATCTGTATTATCCAAAACAAAAGATTAATCTTTAAAAATTATTAAATAAAATGCACTCTTAAAACATTTAAGGCCAAAACACATTTGAACAAACAAGATTAGTCAGTTAAAATGGAAGGAGAAAGAATATCCTAACACTTTCATTCTGCTTTGTTTCTTTTGACATTTAAAGGTTCTGTTCCTCATCACCAATGCAGTGCACAGCTTGGAAAGTGGCACGGAATATTTGAAGTCCACACTGCCATTATGTACATCGAAGATTAAAGTCCTCAGCGGTCTGGAATGGCAAAAAATGCTCTTCAGTGAGCACTGAAAATGTCCAAAGGGTGGCCTAACCACACACAAAAGGGAATTTTCAGCTATATACATATCAAATACGCATTTCAGTTCCAGCAATCACATAGACAGATTCCACTGCTCTCCTTGCATATGTAACACCAGGAAGTTCACTACTGCTTTATACCACACTCCAAATATGAAAAGAACTTGTCTTGAGAAGCAGTAGATACCAGGATCTCTGCAGGCAGTCAGAAAATTTTTTTTGCACAGACTAGGGAGCATTTCAAAGAGACTGCAGTTCACTGGCCCAATCACCAAAGCAAACACTGCTCAGTTCCTGGGCCCGTTCATCTTTTTGCTGCAGCTAAACAGCCCAATTCGGGTCCTCCAAACCTGCAGGAATGTGCCAGTTCCACTTCCTCTGGGCTTTAACAACTGTATATAGAGAGACAAGATCTGCATTTCAGAGAACTGTTTTCTATAGTTTTCATGTGGCAGAACTCCCTAATTTCCTTCTCTCCACCAGGAAAGGCACAAGAGTCTAAGGAGCATTTCTGATGGCAAGTGAACTTAACATCACTACCACTATGCCACAGTGAGGCAGAAATGCTACTGCTGCTGCAATAGAAACAGAAAAGCCATTGCTGTTGTCACAACAAGATGATAGCACTGTAAATGTTGAGAGAGCAGTGCATGCTGTAATTACAATTCGCACAGCTTTTTAATAGGCTTTTACTTATTGGCCCCATTGAAGCAAAAGCAGTATCTCTAGAATAAACCTATTCATAATTTGGCTGAAATTCTGAGAGGTAGGAGAAAGACAAGTACAGAAGATCCATCAAGGCTTCATCATCTGAGGAAGGCAGGTTGTGGAAATGGGATTCTGTTGGCACTGTTCTGTTCAGACGAGCGATGCAGAATAGCTTGTAGCCATCCCCACAGCCAGACAAAGGAAAACTCTGTTCTCCTAGATACAGCTGTCAAGGACATTAAATGCAGCAGGGTCCAGCAGAGTGCTCCTACTGGCTCCCACAGAGATCCCATCCATCACTATTTATTTGCTCGGTGCTGTCGGTGTGAAAGCCCTTCACCTGACAGGCAAAAGGGAGAAGACGCTATCTGAAGAGAAGACGGTGGAAGAGAGCACAAGGAAGAGTGAAAGAGACAAGGGACAAAGCAAACACCACAAGCAGTTAACTCGGAATGCAGCTCGTGACACATTTTAAAAGGAAAAATTTTAACTGAAAAGTCTATTGCAGCAAAAGTATGATTGAAATTAATTCCCATAGATCTTGTTATCAAAGCACCATCATAAAATAGATCTCAACTCCCATTTTACACATGGATCTTTCAAAGAATTATTAGCACGGTCTATTTTTAAGCTTCTGAAGCTTGCTCTTTTCTATGAGTGATAATCCTGCAAGACTGCCTTTGCTCAGTAAACAATGGTTCCCTGCAACAGGACTTTTCTGAGCATGACATTTTGAAAAGATTGAAGAAGCGTAAGTGGGAGACAGCAGCAAAGTTCAAGGGGTTCTTCTCATCTCTGCATCCATTACCTATCTTTTTTTCTTTTAGACAGATCTACCCTAGTAATTGGGATTTAGAAATGTTGCTTTTCATACATGCAAATACATTGGAATAATGGAGACAAGAATTCCCTACACCCTTGCAGGGTGGTGATGGAGTGGCCAGCACGGGACTGACTCCAGAGTTTTGTGTAAAGAAATTTCAAAAACCCAACACAACCAAGGTCTCTGACAGATGGTGTCCCAGGAACAGTAACAACAGGCAAATACAGGAATGCTTAAACACAAAAATGTCAGATGCTAGAAAGTCTGGCAGAGGAACTTTACTGAAGAAATGACAAATACAAGCACAAAGTCCCTACATGTATTTTACAGGCCATCAAAATTTACAAAGAACAGAGTAATTCACAGAAGCAGGATAATCTTGAAAACATATGTAGAAAAATGAGTTTTATAAGTGAAAAAGACTATACAACACAATCTGTAAGTAAAATCCTAAGGACAAGGATAAAAATTTCTAGATAAGAAAAAATGCTGAGAGACCATAAAGATCAAAACAGCTAGTAAATCAGTAATAGCAGGTATCTTCAGCTTCCACCAAGAAAGGTATATGTCACATTAGGAAAGTAGTTTTTAAAAAGTTTCTCAATACCTTGAGGAATCACTACTTTTAACAAGCCGTTTCCAGCTTACCCTCCCCACCTAGCCTTCAGTACCAAGCCCTGTTCAGCTGTTAAGCAACAGCTATGCTCCATGCCATTCCTGGCAGTGTGTCAGTAACTAAGGCTGTTGACCAAGCTTTAGAAACTGGAAAAACGCTGAGCTGTGGGCAGGTTAGCTGTTTAATTGCTTTTTACAAGGGTGCCAGAACGTGACCCAGAAACCCACAGATGGTCGTCATCCTCACAGCGCTGGGCAGAAGCGAGGCACGAGCAGGGCTGAGCTCACAGCTCTTATGCTCAAGTAGATTTTAATTACAAGACAGAGAAGTCATTGCTTCACATGCAACAAAAAAATTATCCCCAAAGCATATTCAAAAAGCAACTTAAACTGCAGGTGCAACTCTTGGGGGTTCTTAATAATGAATAAAGCTCTGCTGTGTGCGCAAGCTGTATTTGGTATCTCAATCCTGTAGCTGCGGGTACAAGTACGGCCTAATGGCATATTGAACAGTCCCTCAAACACACAGAGCTGCGTGCAGAAGCTGCACACACAATAAATCTGACACTTTAAAGACTGTTGTAGAAAATCTGGCCGCCAATGTTAAGCTCCAGACCTATGCAAGCATTTTTGCTGAATTACCACTTGAAAAGGAGCTTTCATAATGCGAGTGCTGACAAGTGTGATTAAGGCCTCGCAAGCAGATGCGACCACAATGCAGCTCACTGGTGGTGACTTCATTTGTTGTTTTGAACAAAATTTCAATACGTAAGCTTAAGATGCTTGTGCTCAATAACTACTGCAACTAAAACTGAAAGGCTGTTCTAAGTCAACTTGAGTAACAAACAAAAATAAATATGAATAGTTAAAACTTCTTAGGTTTGTATAACTTTTCAGTAAAGCAGACTAAAAGAAACTTTGGTGCTTTTAAAAATGAAGTTTTAAAACCAACTTACATGTGAATTCATATACTACTAAGATTTTTTAAGCCCTCCTAATTAAAATTCATCTTTAGTAAAGAAAGCTACTAAATGGACAACTGAGTCTTTTGTAAAATCGTAAGTGCTCAGTATAATAAACCACAAGAGAGATCAACATAAGCTACTTTAATATTTCAAGGAGTTCTGCCATCCTTACATTATGAGGAGGGACCCAAAGCCTGGGTTTATCACTGAAGAAAAAACTTGTGGCATCCCCTGCAGTCATTCACTTTCCAAAGTAAGCAGCTAAGCATTGCAATTATGATTTTGGTTTTTCCCATCAGAAATGGATGCATTTCCAATTACTCATCATAAACCCATGAACTGATCAACTTTCATTTAATGGGAGAGTCTGGCTTAGCATCACTGTTCTAGAAAAGGTTGTGTTTCAAAAGTCTGTTGGATAGAAACCAATGCCAGTAAATAGGAAAAATAGTATGTACCAGAAATAATTGTACAACAATAGAGAAGTGTAAGATATTTGATTTTGTTCTGCTTGCTCACTTCAGAATGTCAGCTGCTGGTGGGTTTCCAAGTGCTGCAGGGAAAGCACTGGGTCTGTGTGTACAGGCATTTCTTACTACAAAAACACAGGCAAAAAGTCTGCAAACTGCAGGAGGACAGAGTATATCCATCATCCCCCTTTGTTTCCAACTGCAGTCTCCAGAACACCCCAAGAGCAGCAGCACAGTGTCTGGTTTCAGGCAGTGCTTTGTAAATCATTTAAGGAAGATTCAGTGAATATTTTATAAAGTGAAAGGCATTATCACCAATATTGCATCATGAAACAGGTATTTACATTTTTGCCACTAAACGCTGTGTTTTTAGGAGTGGCTCAGACCATTTTCCATGTTAGAAGCTATTCTGGTGAAGAGGCACACGTGAAACACCAGGCACCTTCTCTTCCTTGATCCTTAGTTTTGGCTTTTGCCCATATAACATCCACTTTCACTATTTCCTGTAACCTCAAACAAAGTGCATCGATTCAGCCAGGACATATCTCTCTTGCTTTTTCTTGCTAAGAAAAGATTTAAGCTTCATAATACTACACGAAATACTTTAATGCCAAGAGAGAGCTTTATGTTATATTTTAACTTTGTTTCTCCCAAGGAGAATCCAAATTATTTATTAGCTCTTCTTCCTCTACTGTCTAGCTTAAAGATCTAGTTAACATTGGTTTTTTTTATTTTTTCTTTGCATTCTTTCTTATTTCTGTATACAGAAAGGCTGTCTGGGAAAGAAATTACGAGTTAAATTTTGGCAGATACTTTTTTGTGGTTTTGGCTTGAGTTTGTTGGGGGTTTTTTGTTTTATTTTGGTTTTTTAACTTCAAGGAGCTTACCTCAGATGTATGAGGTAGCGTAGTAGCCTTTCTTCAGTCTGGTGACTGTTTTCTTTATTGACAGTTCTCTTGATTTCTCGTCTCACAGGAACAGAAAAAGTTCTTTGCCGTAGGAATGTTTGATGATTAGCTGGCATTTCTCTCAAGTCATAGATCACCACAAACATCTTCACCACAGTTTTGTTAGGGTTAAATAAGGTCTGAAAAGACAAACAGTTCAATACAACACTCTTTAGAGATGACAAATTAAAAAAAGCAACCCAACAAACCTACCCCGAACTCGATCCATCAGAATAGTCCTCTATGCACTTTGTTTCTGTGCCACAGAGAAACTTTCATGTAAAACATTGTGCAGCTTTTCTGTTTCTCAACACTTCAACCACCAGCAATTCCCATTTTTAAACATAATGCTAAACACAATCTAATCTGAATGAAACACTAGCACAGGACTACTCTTACTTTGCTAATCAGCATCCCCGTTTTTGTCTATTTTTCCAGTCAGCTTTTTGTCTACCCTGTTTTCCAGACACAAAACACTCGCAGGAAGCACAGTGGTGGGCTCCGCTTTTAAACCTGAAATTATGAATGTGTTATCTTGGACTGGGTTCTTAAAAGAAAGAGTCAGTTCGTTGGTTCTAAGCAGTGACTGTGATTTACTTTGTGGTTTTATTACGAAAGTAAAGGTGGTGTTAAAAATACTACAAGAGGTAGATACAATTATTCAATCTTAATCGCATTAGAAGAATTTCAGGATTTAGACTGTGGCCTAATTACTTCCCCATCACTTTTTCAAAGCCACAGTGTCCCCACGTATTCTGAATCTCCTGGAAGTGATTTTAAGGCTCCTCAGAGCATAGAAGTGTTCAAAGATTGGGAATCTTCTTTGTCCCACACACAGACTTCTTCTTTGAATTACTGCAGTACCTACAGAGATGCACATCTCCACTGCTAGCTTCATGCTCATCTCCAACAACCTCATCTCTGCGTGACTTTCTTGATATGAGTGGTTTGAAGGCACCCTAATCTGCTGAGTACGTACCACTTGTATTGTTCCTGAAGGCGGTACCCGGTAACCCCTTTTACCAAGGGACTCTAAAGTAATTACACCCTACAAAAACAAAACACATATTTAGGTCACAGAGATAAACAAATCAAAACGTTCTAATCCTGCAATTGCATTCATTTGAAACATAATCAGTAATTTATAAAAACTAAAAATAGAGAAGGCAATGCATTTAAGATGCAGCTAAAAAATCAACAGTAGGGGCCTTACAGATACTTTGGCAGACCATTAAAAGCTGTGCAATAAGAAGTACATTCTCCTCGTGAAACAAGATTCAAGTTTCCACATCTTCTCCACATCAGGGAGCTAGGACAAAACAGAGCTTTCTTTTCAAAGCAGCTGGGAGGTTGAAATGAAACATTTGTCTCCTTCTTTCCATTTCTATATCATCTACAATTGCACCAATAATACTCCAGATCTCACAGAACTCATTTTTGCTTTTCAAAGGCAGCAGATGCACTTAATCTTCCATTCTAATCCAAACTCTAGGAAGGATGACATCTGCTCTGGTACCAGCTGAGGCCCACGGAGCGGCCCCAAGTGCCCGGCCGGGCGCTGCCCACGCTCGGGGCACGCCCCAGCGCCCTGCTCGGAAACCCACACCAAACAAACAACCAAAAAGAGACCCCAAAGCAGAGAAACTAGCTATACAAACAGAAACAATGTTTCTGATGATGGAGGCACTACACAAATGCTGTATTAATCCTGGGAGACTCAGCCATAATAGCATATTTAGAGCATGTGGAAAAGCCTGAAACAATGAAACCCAGCTAGGAAAATAAGCAATGCTGCTTTAACCATTTGAGGAGCATGAGAATCCCTTTACCTCCTAGAAAATCACGTGAAATAATCTAGAAAGGTGAAAGCAAAAGAATAGATACTTTTTGCAGCAGTTAAGACATACACAAGTTTAAACTCAAAGCCATTACCTAAACTCTAAGCAATTTCCTTTTCTGAATACTTTCCAAAACAGAAGGTCAGAAATATGGTAACTGCCATGAATTTAAAATCTAAATACTGGGATACTCAGATGTTCATTGCTTGACTTACATGTTTAAACAAACCCTTTACCATATATTAGACAGACGTACACATACGAAAACCTCTAAAAATTGGATCTGTCACCTATGTAAAACTGAGGTTCCTTAACAGGCATTCAGAACAAATTCAGCCTCTGATTCACTGCCAGCACACAAGACACCATTTGCTTTTTACAGAGGAGCACTTTGAGACATGCAGAGCCCGTGCTGTCACTGTGGAAAGGTGGAAGAGAATTAGCACCCAGAGACCGAGAACACAAACACGGTGTTGCTGCAAACATCAGCAGACCACGCAGCCTGTGAGTGCCCTGTGTCACGACAGCCCCAGCAATATTTGCTTTAAAAGAAAGGGCTGAATAACTTCCAAGTCTAAGGTCTCCATCAGCAATTGCCCCTCTGCAGAGTGGCTAGTTGCCCAGAGCAGCTGCTTGTTGGGACAACAAAATGTATCCCGTTAAGTCCAGCTATTGCCTCACTGCTATTTTAAGTTAGATGGATAAAATGAGATGTTGGGGGTTGATCACTGCAGTGTGGGGGGAGACAAATACATTCAATATCCCAAGACGAGAGCAGCTGAAAGGTGGGGCAGAGAAGTGGAAGGAAAAGCACTAGTTAGGGAAAGGAAGAGGGACGGGACAACTCTGTCATAGGCAGTTGAAAATGAGCCAGATCCCTGCAAATCTTCGCTTTCTGAACCCTCTGCTCACCAAGCTCTTGCTCTTCACCTCCACATATCAGAATTTATTTAAAATCAATCCAACCACACACTTACCATGTAAGGAGAGGGCGCATTGTCGTCTGAAACGCTGTAGAACGACACTTCCACGGGCAGAGTCATGTGCGTGGGACAGAAGACTCCGCTCGCTCCCACCTCTGCTGTGAAACCCTCCACGACACCGAGCGGGTCCAGGCGGAAATTCAGGACAGACTCCTGGAAAACAAACCACCTACAGCTCAGGCTGGGGACACCTCAAATAAAACAGAGCATTACTAATCAGGAAACAAGTCTGTATAAGAATTTGTGTCCTTCATAAGGTGACCTGCCAAATTCAAGGATCACTAAGGCAGAAATGACGAACGTTCAGTAAGATGATAGTGGTTTAAGAGAAAGCGTTGTCCAAATCCTGCCTTCATCCTGCTGAAACTGTGCAAAAGCCCCCAGAGAACTTTACTGCAGCAGGATCTATGCATGATTTTCAGCATATACTACCTGAAAAAAATAACCTGGAACCTGCAACCTTCCCCAACAAATTCAGCTGCATATTTCACAGGCCAGTACAAAACCACCCGTTAATGCACTGGCTGTTAGCTGCCGTTACTGGGTATGCTACATGAAGTGAGGAGCTGGAGCCCACACTTCAAACATGTTCTGTGTAATACACTGATTTAATTCAGCCTTTGTGACATATTAAGTAGACTTTAAGAGTGAAAACGTAAATCCTTTTTTCTAGGTAAGTACATTATAAACATGAACAATTACAGGTTATTAAATCTCATTTAAGGCAACAGAACATCTTCTAACTTGACCATAGTGGGGAACAAAAGCTTAAGCAACTCATTGTATTTGATTCCCTGAGACAGAAGATGTCTGGGGCATGAAATAAGTGCCTTTACATCTGGAAATGAAAACAAATTTTATTCAATTTAGTTAGGAACTTTTACATTTTAATAAGGCTGAAATTGTTCACAGTAATATACTTTTAAAAGCAGTACAGAAGAGAATTAAAAATACCACAAGAATTCTAGAGAATATGCAATACCTCAAAGTTTCCCAGAAGGCTAAGACTTGTTACTGGTGGAGCACTGGAACTCAGAAATGGTTTCCCATGGCTGTCTGGATCACCGTCTCTGTTTATACATTGTTGTGGGCTATTAAAAAAAGACAGAATAAATATAAAGAATAAACACATTTGCTTTTGTCTTCTGGGTATAAACAGCTCTAGAAAGAATAATTTACTTACTGTACTACAAAATGTTGTCCTAAAGAAGTAACACTTGAACATTGCCTATTAATACTTTAGCAAAGCCTTTCCTAGTTAACTTAAAAAATATTTTCACCAGTTTTACACTACAAGGGATAAAGACAGTAAAAATTTTGTTCTTTAACTCCATTAGCAGGAATCAAAATATCAGATTATTTTCTCTTGTATGCGGGTACTTTTGTCTCATATTCTGAAACATATCTCATATTTCCAACATCTAACTACCATACCAAAAGCTGTTTACGTTACATGTATTAATGTACAAAAGGTCATGATTGGCCCTTTTTAAAAAAAGTCTGGTTCTCTGAGCAAGTTAAGACAAAACGCTTAACTTGTTCAACACTAAGAACAAAATACAGCACAAAAATAACATTTTTTTGAAGAAGAATCAACAGTTACTAGCTTTTCTGTCTGAAAACTCAAGTGTATCTGACAGCATATCCACCCCTGCCTGGGACAGAATTCATTCTGCCAGCAGCTCTCATCCCATGCTTATGTCCCAGAGCTGTGCTAACCTGGAAACTCCCAGGGCAACTCAGCTGCTGAGCCTTCTATCAAAAGAAGGATTCTTTTGAAAGCATTTTTTGTCTTTGCTAACATGCTTTGTTTTTGCATATAAATATATATATACATTATGCCTCCCTCAAAATTCTCAGTGTTTCTGGTAAATAAAACATACCTTCTTGCAGACAGACATTTCAGCTGCAGCAATGATGAGTCCAGATCAAAGCACCCAGACTGTGTTTTCCTTTGAGGAACCTCACCAAAGAAAGAAGATGCTAATTTGAAAACTGAACTGCTACCACAGAGAATTTTGCCAAGTAAGCACATTTTGCCAAGAATTTTCATGACATTACAAAATTATAAAAACGGAGCAGAGAGAGTAATTCCTATGCATTTTAAACTTAGTGAAGAAAGTTTTAGGACTATTAATGACGAGACTGTAAATTCTGATTAGCAGGAAGTATTTCAATAGAGACATTCAGGAAGCTGATGTCGCTTTGGAACAGCACAGAATTAACAGGCTGTAACAATTTCCATCATCTTTCCCCGAAAATACGACAGCCCTTACAAGGAATGAAGAATAAAGCATATCATGTGTTGATTACAGGACATCACCACTTCAGTAGTTTTAATAGGGACTGCCTGCTTTTTGAAAACTCCCAACAGCCTACCAAGAACTGTAACACTTCCCCAGTGTCTGCCCTACCACAGCAGCTTTGTTTCACCAAGTCATTCCATGACATCTCTGGTTACTGAGGAATGCACAGCACAAACTGTTCACACGAACAAAAGCTTTGGAATAATAGGCAATCAGGTATTAAAAACTAACACAAAACCTCTTAAATGACAAAATGTTAACTTACACTTAAAGCACTGATCTTCAAAATGCTTCCTTTTGTGCTCTAAAATAGCACAAAGCATTGTTTCCATCCATTTTTCTAATGCCACCTTTTGTTAAATTTGATATGATCTCAACAGCTACGTCTTTAATATTTTCTTTTCCAAAATTATTGTTCAGCTTCATTTACAGGTTAACTCTCATTTAAGCGTTGATTTCGACTCACAAGAGTATTCACTGTGACACAAAGTAAATACACACACTTCACCTAGGTATTTTGTCAAATTTTATACCGTGCACAGACATTAGCAGAACAAATACTCCCTTTCTCAGTTAAAAGAATTTCAAAAATAACTTACAGGACTTGAAAGCAGAGGCAGTCCAGTTCTGGGATGAAAAGCCTTGGTTGAAGTTCCATCCAGGGATCGAAAATTGTGTTTCCGCCACGTATTTGTGTGTTTTAGAGACGGTGCTTTCTGCCAGCAAAACAAATTTACTCAGGTTATCAGTGGGATATTTCAGTGACCTATCATGACAACGCTCCCTTGCTGCAAGGGACAAGACTCCTGACGCAGGTGGATCTACATCACACGAGCGTGGGATGGAACGCTCAGTGAAAACTGCCCTTGACTCAATCTACAGCTACACAGACTGCTCCCAAAAGATCACGTGCCACGCTCGGACGCGTGTATTTCTGCAGCCCAGGGTGCCTCAGGGCCTGTGGGAACTGTGGCTCATAACCCTGCCACCGTCAGTGCAACAGGACAGTGTTCCTCTCCACGGGAAACTGAGGGAGTTCAGGGGAGGCACCCCGGCCGAGTTACCCGATCACACTGCATCCTTTGACACGTCCACCTTGGCAGCCACACCACGGCACTGAGTTGTTTCTTGAGCACCTCCAGGGCTGGTGACACCAGCACCTGGGCAGTCCATTCCCATGCTTAACCCTTTCCGTGAAGAAATCCTTCCTGAGTTACCTCAGGCCAAGATTGCAGTGGTAACACGCTGCTACAAGGTCAGGCTTAAACTCCTCTTCATGCTTGTCCTTAGCAGATAGAGGGTGCAAGGGGCAGCTAAAGGAATTATAGCCTGTCCCCATAGGTATTTACCTGTACGTCTGGGTTCTTCTGCCGCTCACACTTGACTGCATTGTCTTCAGCAGGTTTCTTCTGAGAAGTGCTTTGAAAATCGAGGCCTGTTGGGTCTTCATTCTCATCGTGTGCAGCTTTTGTTTTATCTTGTTTGGTTTTGTTTTTGAAACTGTCATGGTCTTTATTTAAATAATTTTCAATACTAACAAGCTGAGTATTTTGCTCATAAATATTTGGTTTTTTGGAGTCTTTATCTAAACACTTGAGCTCATTTTTGTGCAAAGAGTCAGATACTGGCATCACAGTTGCTTTTTTTGTACCTTCAAGTATTCTGCATTTTTCTATCTGTAAATTATTAAAACTGTCTGTGCCATTGTTCTCACTAACAACTGTTCGTTCTTTAAGTTTATTTGTGCAAATGTGTTCATCAATGCTGCTGGAATTTGAACCCTGTTTAATTCTGTTGGTTATCTGGTCTTTCTGTGCATAACCAGAAGGTATTTCCAATTTATCTGGAACTTCAGATTTATTTTCTTTAGTACATGATGATGATGTGTGAATGCTACTAAATGCATGAGAAGTTTTATTTGAAGTCTGATGAAATGCATTTTGGACAGCTTCACTGGGTTTTGCTAAAACCAATTTTCTTCTCGCTTGGACTTTCAGAGACGTCTTCAATTCTCCATCAAACCTAGAAGGACTGATAGGAGTATCAGGTGTCTTTGTCCCTGATTTACTGCTGTCTTCTAACAAAGAAAAATTGGATTTAGCAAAAGAAACAGAAGACGGTTCCTTGCCTTTCTTCAGCAAATTTTCATCTTCATACGTACTTCGGAAAATTTTTGAAGTGACTGGACTGGCCTCGTGCACTTTGAATGGACGTCCAGCCACATGGGAAGTGGCCGGGTCACAATGAATCAAGTGCTGGGCAATCCTTGCTATCACCTCCTGCCGCTCCTGGAGCAGGGAATCGATCAGGGGGTTACTCTCTCCTGCCGAAGGGCGGCCGCAGTGGTTCCCTGGAACACGGGCGTCGAGCAGTGTGACCTCTGGCACTGCTCTGGTTTTGCCTTCCCCACCGTCCTCCTGTATTGCATTGCCTAAGTTGGCAGCAGAAACAGGGGTGCTTTCCTTGCTTTTCCTTGGCAAGTTTTCATCTTCGAAAGAACTCCGAAAAGCTTTTGGTGTCGCCGAGATGTTTTCATGTGTGTTGAACGGACGCCCGGCAACAACTGGTGAAGTGGCTGGATCACAGTGAATCAGGTGCTGAGCAATCCTAGCAATGACTTCTTGTCGCTCTTGAAGTAAAGAGCCTATCAAAGGATTGGTTTCTGCGGGCTGATGAGAGCAATGACTATTTGAAACACGGGAATCAACTAGAGAATAGGATTTAAAAGTCCTGACCGGTGTTTCATGAGGTTGTGCCTTACTGTCTGCTGTAGCATTATAGCACTGAACTTTAGGCTGCGATGCCCCAAAGTCAGATCCACGTCCAGTAGATGGATAGAGTTTTAAATTTCTGAAAGATGTAGTAAATTCAGGCAACTTTTTTCCATTAAGGAGGCCTTCAGGTGTCATTGTCCATGTCTGTTTCCCACGGAAACGCTGCGGACTGGAAGTACTGCACTGCGGAGCAGCGCTGGGATCGCCGTGCTGACGTAACTTACGCTCTTGCGTTCGCTTTTCGTAAAAGCTAAGGTTGGTGTGAATGCTGCAGGTCAGAACTGGGTAGTTGGATTGCCTGGGCAAGGACTGGACGCTGACTCTCAAGGCCACATTGTGAGAAACATTAGGAACAGGAAAGACATGCTCAGTGGGTGTCTGCGAGAACGTCCACGGCAAGTCCACATCTGCAGCGCTCACCCTGAAACAATACCGAAGGGCATTTACAAAAACAGCCAAATGAGGAGTTTTTAATTATCTGCTTCGTAACAAATGTCTAAGAAAAAGCACTAGAAACATCAGCAACTGCTGTACTTTGCACAGGACACAAATCCTACAGAACTGCCAAAGTACCGGGCCAACAACGTGGCACCTTCTAAAAGCAAGCAGGAGAACAGGAGAGAAGAAGGATTTTGAGAGAAGCTGCAGCAATCTGCAAACAGCAAACGGGTTTTCTTCCATTCCAGGCGTACCTGTACAGGATGTTTCGGGGAACAGCACCGTGTGAAACACTCAGCCACGCGCTCAGCTGGGAGAAGAAAACAAAGGAGCGAACAGCCAATAAAAGGGTCTTCTCTTCAATAAATCGATCTCCACTCCTAAGACATTTAAAGACAAACACATGAATGTTGTTAAGAATATTCAGAGACTTATTAGAACTACATTGTCAGATCTTCGGTCAGAAAATAAAATATAGCTTAATCAAGCAAAACAAAACTCCTCAGACATTTTGAAGATTCCAGAGCCCGACTTGTTTTTATACACATTAAAATTGACAAAATTTGACATAACAAATGTTAAACGTATTAAAAAGACCATTTGCAGCCAGGATCATTTCATACTCTGCACTGCACAACGTGTACTGCAGAAATTTTGCGTATATGAAAACTAAAATTGAGATGCTTCGATTTCACCAGCAAGCAGTGGTTTCCTTAGATCAGTCCTAGTGCAAAGAGCCAGCTCAAAAACACTAACTGATTACTTTAAGGACTTTAGTATGACAAGATCCTTGCAATTATCAGCTAATCCTCATATCCAACTTACTGTCGAGGAACTGGCTCCAAAATCCACCTTTCTAACAGCAATGCATCTTGTTTGATTGCAGGATCATTTAAATCATTCCCCTCGGTGGTGGGCCCTTCATCACTATAGCAACAGTCTGGAAGTAGCATCACTTCTACCATGATTGGAATATTGTTCTTCCACAGGAGCATAACCTCAGATCTGGTTCGCCTGGCCTGACGACACTGAGGGAAAGAAAAATGTCAACATACACAAGCCATAAAAATACTTGCCAGATTTAAATCTAAGTTAAAAGCACATTCCAAAGGACTAGAGAAGGATAGGGGTCAAATTCTGTTTGGTTTCACCAAATCAGAAATAAGATTCCAAAGCTATTAAATGAAAAATAATTAACAAATCCTTTACAGTTGCCATTTGAGCAAATTTCTTTAGAAAATTAAAAAAGCTTATAAAAATACATTTCCCCAACCACCACTTTGCTACCTTGTAGTTCTCTCTCCACAAGGCACCGTCTTGGATAGACAGACTCAAGCAGTATCTTTATAAATTCTGTGTCTTGGAGCAGGCTAACTTCTGCATTAATATAACTTAAATTCCCACAGTACTTAGGAACTTTTACTGGAGAGGTGGAATGCTCCAACTTTACTCCCAAACAGACTGGCTAGATTTGATGTGCATGCGTTTTTTGGATCACTAACTTTTCAAGAACACCTGGAAAAGGAAAAAGTTAGGCAAGTCAGCCTGCATTTTCTCAAAAGAAACCCCAGACCAAGAATGCTAAGTATAGTGCTTGTCATTTGCATAATAAAGATTCAAATAGGCACTGCATTCAGGTAGTCGTGCAGAACTTCATGTTCAAGGATAAAAGGCTTAATGATCTCTCATTTTAAGGACAGATCTATTATTAGTAGGATACTGAATTACACACTCATTTAAATGCAGGACTGACAGAAAGCCATTGTTACTCATGCTTAACTGTGAATCCACCGTGGGTTCTTGGCTTTAACCACGGATTTGTGCCATGAAATGGGAACCACCAGCATACCTGAGCCAGCTGGTCGCTGCATTCATGCTTGGTGGTCGGTGGCTGGCCCGAGTGTGCTGGCGGGCAGTGGAAGCCCTCTGTCCGGCCCTTGATCGAGTACTCCGGCGTCCGGCCCTCAGTGATCAGCAAGGCCAAGGAGACCAGGAACTCCTCAGCTTCATACTCAAAGTATTCGTCCAAAGTATCTGCCGTTTCAAAAAGACAAAAATTAATGCCATTTGCTGCGTAACAACTGTTGGCTGACCCTGCAGTTTGTTTCAGCTACACTTGGAATGAGAGTGGGCTACGGGAAATGCATCTTCGTGTCAGCCTGGCTGCACTCCCCACTCCAGCACCACAAAACAGCTTCCCTCATCTCATAATGTTGTCACTACAAACAGACAAAGAACTTTGTTTTTCTACAGCTTTTCTAGAAGACAAAAGGTTTCCTGGGCTCTTGTGGGAGAAGTCTGATGACAGTATGACTTGGCACTGTTGTTATCATCTGACAGATGGAATAAGAAGCCACAATATATCATTAAATAGTTTAAAAATTGAAGAAGAAAAAAAAGAAGTATTTACTTCTATTACAGAAAAAGTGGGACACAATGTTCTTTAAGATTTTTATTGCAAGTCCCTCCTGCTGAGAGCAAGGCTTACTTCAGAGGTCCATTTTTAGTTACCATTAGCACATAGGAAATGTCCCGAAGAAACATACAGAGTATTCATTGTTTTGTACCACGGTCAGTCTAAACTTGTGCAAAGAATGAAAACTCAACAAGTCTCTGTAGACAAAGCAGCAGCTGGCATTGCTCTTCGTGAAGAGCCCTGGCACACTCAGTTCCTGCAGAGTTAAGATGCACCATTTTATGGTGTTTTACAGAGCACCCTTCTCCTCCTCCTCCCTCATCACGAGGCTGTCACCCATCATTCAAACAGATTTAAGTACAACCAGATCATGTCGTTCTCCTCTCTGCTTCAAAACACTTCAAGTTTCAAAATTATTTAATTACTGAAGAGGTTACAGAAAACTCTTTTCCATGAAAGCTAAAACACGTTCACTTCAAAGTCTATTTTAAGAGCAGCAAAGAAAAGCGGGTGGAGGCAGTGCTGCCAGCAGTTCTTTACCTTTATTTTCAAGCTTTAGGGGAACAAAAGCACATCACATCTTCACAATTTTAGCTGAAATGTCCTGTGTCATCCACCAAAACAAAACTGCCACAGGGACAGAGTTAATTTTCTATGCATGTTTCAATTATCGTGCACAAAATACCTTTCAGAAGTCTTTTTTGTCTTGGTCCCCTAATAGCAGAGCATTTGGCAAACACTGCAAGGCAGACTGGAGAGATGCACACAAGAATGGATGCACGAAACAAAAGCTCCAATTAAATGTGCAATTATCTGCACATGCAAATCATCAAGTGTGCAAAACTAGCTTTTGCATGTACATATTTGCCTAGCCCAGGCTTGTACACCACGGAGCCCAGGGCTTACAGCCTATTTGAAGGGATCTCCACGAGGCAAATGAGACAAGTCGGCCCACTGCTGAAGAAGAGCCAGAGGACAGATGAATCACCCTGGAGGACCCCATGTGGCATGTGAACAATACATTAATTCATCTGGCACAAGTTAAAATGGTCACTCACCTGACGGATGGTGAAAAATACCTAATAAAGGGTGCATGAAAGATTAAAGGAATGGTAAATAACAGAGAAGACAAGACTCTTAGGTAGTGATATGAGTCACCTACAGAATTAGGCACCTGCAATTTTTTTTTTCAGCTGGAAGTCTGGTGAACAATAGGCAAGTCATACTTGGGAATAGGAAAATGGAATTTGGGAAGACTCTGAAAAGGATTTGGTTATACATCAGACAAAAAAAAAAATAATTGCAGCATTATCTTGCTGCTAAGCTCATCTTTGTATGTCCAAAGGCCATGGTAATTCCAAGAAAGCAGAAGGATCACTAGTGGAGTATTTTGCCTGCTGTGACATAGAAGTTCAAAAATCTAGAAAGTGTGTGTCAAATCAAAGGAGTGAAATTAATTTAAACAAGTATTCTCTCATGTTTAGCAGACTAAACAAAGCTAATTCATCCCTACAAAAATGTGCAAGAAGAATTCTTTTTAGCTAAAATACGTAAAAACGTATGATTTTTAAGAAAAACTGTAAAGAGTGTGATCAAGATCAGCACGTGCACAGTAAAATGTGATACCTGAAAATTTACACTAGAGAATTTTAAGTGGCAAGTAACAGTAAAAGAGACATGCCCTTCAATTATCATCAGCAGCTTACCATGTGAAGCAGTAGACTTTCTATTATTTAGCTCTCTTTTTAAGAAGATAATCCGTATGTTCTCAAAATCTTTTGGACTTGACACAAATGAATGGACAAATCCTATGGTCTGAGTGCTTCTGCTGAGCAGTTAGATTTAGGCAAAAATCCCACCCCTTTTTCGTATTGAAAAGTCTCTGATGCCAGAGCTTATACTGCATACTGAAGTGCTCAGTGCCTTCAGACACCACAGGTCACTACAACAAGACATAGACAGTTTAAGATGTTCAAGTGCAAGATCCAGTGAATAGTAAATAAGCAAGATCTAGTGAACACAGCCAGGTGCATATTCTGAAATAATAATCACTCAAGATTCAGATTACACACATGATATTGCTTTACATAAACAGATGAAGCTCACTTCCAAGTTCCATTTACAAATACTGCTCCTCTTCCTGTGTCAGACCTATTATTTCAGAAGCAACCACTTTCTTGCCTTAAGAATGGAAGACCCAACTAGCTTAAGGGACATTTTTATATAATTATACTGGCTGCAGTTACAAAAACACCACGTTGTTTCAAAATAAAAACGGCACCACTAAAAAGCTTGTGTTGAACTAGGAAACACTACAGCATTATAAAGACAGGGCCAGCACTTTAAAATTATGTCAGCAATGTAACAAACCAGTTATTTGATCTAGACTTTAAGAAAAAATTAAAGCACAAACGGCAATAGATATCGAGGAATATATGACTTTTTACAAAGTTCATGTGGCATATCTTTTTATAGCTCCACTAGATTTATATATCATTTAGTGACTTCTAAGAGTTTTCATACAGAAAAAACCCTATAACCGTTGAGAAGCCTGGTAATTGTTCCTATACAACAGACACAGATGATGCAAGTTGATGCAATTGAGGACGAGGGTGGAATGACATTTATAGAAACAGCAAACTCAGTGTTTAGTTAAAAAAAGTCTTACTCTGTGTGTGCTGTAACTGTTTGGTTTTGTGTATGAATCAGCCCTAGGACACATCATATATTGTGAACAGAATAACCTCAATCCTATAACCTGACTATACAAATACCATTATTGTTCTGCTTCATCTCTAGCAATGCAACATGCAAGTATATAGCATAAAATATGCACCCCTGCAGAGTCTGGGGTTTATTCCCCTTAAAATAGCACAAAAATCCAGTTAGCTGACACAAGTAAATAGGAACTAAAGTAATAAGGCACTACAGCCCTTTAACCAATATATTAAAACAAAGGGTTATTGACCAGGTGGCCACAAGAGATAGCAGCAGGTGTCAGACTGCTCTAGGAGGAAAAAAGAGACATTTACATTTAGACTGAAGCTCCTGTGCAGAGAGCAAAGCACGCGGTACTGGAGAACTGAAACCTGAAGGTACATCATTTTGTTTTTCTCTGCCTCCTGCACATACCAACCCCAACAAAGACTGATTATCTACACCTGCTGGACTAACAGAAAAGCCCATTTAACCAGAAATGTCAAGGAGTCTTCAAATCCTTGTCCTCCTACCTCCGCTACACACAGGTGCACAAGCACTGGAATACAGAATAAGAACTCGCAGTCCTCCCCAAGAAATGAAATTGGCTCACATCCTGAAACATCAGTTAAGGTTAGTTACGTGGTAGTAGGGATTCACAAACCCACTTAACTGTAACCCAAGGACTCTCCCAAAACTTCAGTTAATTGAGTTATGCCCAGCTGACTCCTTTCCCAACTAGGTCACGCTTGTGCAGACCAACTCCCTTCCTTTTCCTATCACAGCATTTTCCGTAGCAATTACAGAAAATGTTTTCCTCAAAGACATGTTTTAGAAGAGCATTTAATCTGTTTTCTAGGCTTAGGCCAGGAAACAAAGACATTTGGTGTCATGTAACCCATTGTGTTCCAGGTGCCACCAGAAGACACACCTGGAAGCTGCTGCCCGGTCCTGCCTGGGCACAGCAAGGCAAAAAATGGCCCCAGCAGAGCCTCTCCTGCCCTGTGCTACCCTCCCATCATGACCAAGCCGTGATACAACCACAATCTCTCTTAGTCCAAGCTTATTTTATTGTCCTAGAACCTCTCATACTGCACTGCTCACCACAACTGTCTAACAAGCTTGTCCTCTTCTCAGAGAAAGAGCTCATTTTTGCAGAGACTTTCTTCAAAGAAAGACAACTTAGTTCAACTGGAAGTATCCTTTAATCCTGACCTTCACTGATTGAGAGCTATTTCCTTGGAGAGTCCATGAAACAACTAATAATTGCCTTTGAATATGCTCTGTAACAGCCCAGACCTTTCCTGGAAAATCTTTAGGCACCCGTAATGGATTTTGAAGGCCACTGATTTAAAGTAATCACATTCCTATTTCACTTCTTAGAAAGCTGAAACCCAGTAAGCAAAGCACTTAAAAAAACGTGGAATGCATGGTGTAGGCTGTTGGGGTTGCAGCTGATGCAAGCCCTGCTCCTGCCCTACCCAGGCTGGCCAGTGGGCACCGTGCCATGGTTGCCCACATGTGCTCTCTCCTTCCTTTTTCAAAGACTAAAAGCATGGCTTAGGAACTTGGATCTTATTGTTTGTACTTTTGTACAGGCAGTGCCTCAGGAGACCCTTCAGTCCCAGGGTCCCGTGGCAGGAGAGCCACAGGGACACTTCTCCAGTGCCCTGGAGTGGCTGCACTGCCAGCACTCAGAACCCATCACCTCCCAGCAAGGGCACTGCTCTGCGTTGAAAAAATTACAGCAAAAGCTCTTCCCCCAAAACAATCAACTCTGAATAAGTTTTATTATCTCGCTATTCCAAGAAATAGGTTAAAGGCACTTCCACATTTTAAGAGTAAGGCAGGGATTCAAGAAACTACTGTAAAGGAAATGAAACACAATGTAAACGTTTGACTAACAGCTTCTCTTCTGGAATTAGAAACACCTACAAATGCTTTGGTTAACTAATTCCACGTTGTGCTTCACTTCAAAAGAAAGTTGCCCTTGAATCCCCCAAATTCAAGATTCTCTAAATGAGCAATCATGTTGTGTCTGCATATTGCAAACCCATAATTATATCTGAAGTCACACGCTTCAAAAGCTTTGCAATATTAAGAGTTTAGGTATAATTTAAGCTATCAAGAGGTAAAGTCAGGAGATGGACTACTTGATTCAAGAAACAAGCTATTAGTTACTTAAACTCAAGCAAATGCAATGAATTGGTTACTCGCCTTGATTTAGGAATAATCCTACACAGATTGACACACATTGACAACTGCCTTACATTCTTATGGCCCAAAATCTTTGAGCTCAGGGACAGTCATTGTGAAAACACAGGGAGAGCAGCACAGTAATTCATCTTATTGTTACTGTCTGCCTGCTTTTTCCAGGGCACCAAACTGAACCACTGCCTGGGTATCAAAGCAGCTCAGCTGGAGGCAGAAAATGGCAGCATAGGGATTTATATTAGAACTGATGCATACCTGCTTGTCAAATAAAATAACAGTACAAGCTATAAAAAAACCTCTGGCCCTACTTAGTTTCACATAAAACAGGAAGAAATTCACCTGCTTCTGTGGTGTTATGCCAGTTCAAAACCAGAAAAACAAACCAAAGCACACTATCTTGTAAGTAAGGGGGGATTTTTTAAAACTCAAGACAGAGCTACGTGGAGTTGATGAAGTTGTTCCAGAGCTGCAGAGGATAAGAATCAATCAGTGCCATGAGCTCCACTGCAGAGTGCAGTGCTGCAGTCACTCCCTGGGTACGTGTGTATCACTGCTCATCTCCTGCACGTTCCTGCTGGACGCCTCTCACAGCACCCAGGGCTAATCTCCAGGCAGCTTTACTGTAAATAGAGAGACTGGTTTTAAACCTGGGCTGGGGGGAAAAAAAAAACCCTACAATTCACATTTTACTAAAACTTATTCAGGTTCAAACAGCTTAATAAGTACAGACATAAAATCCATTTAAAGCTTAAGTTTCCTGCAGTCATCTCAGAAACTACCACTCTCTGGGAGTGTAAAATACAGACTGTTAAACTGATCTGGGTGTTCCCATCTTGCTTCCTGCGTTTTGGCTGACATCCTATTTTGCCATCACCAGACTGCTTACTGAGTCACTTCTCTTCGTCCAACTGTAGCTTCTATTTTTATCTAAGCAACAACAATTTAATGTGCTTCTTTTGATTTTTTGGCATTAAACCAGATTCTAGATCCAATATTTGCATTTTGATCAGGGAAACTGGTTTTGTTTTCCCTTAAGTGGACAAAGAAAAGGAATAAGAACAAATGGTACAAGCAGAATTGTTCCTTGCTCACAATGGAATCACAGATTGTAAAGTAGGTCAATCATTAGATTTCAACATTGTATGTAGCAGAAGGAAAGCAATACCTGAAACCATGAACTTTGAGACTTATTTCAAACATTAATTCACCAAAAGTTGCAAGAGAACATGTATGTTGTAAAATACAACCATGCCACTCTATCCTGACATGGGCACATACGTGCTGACACATCAGAGTGAAGCTGTAAGATTATCAGTGCTGCAGTGCTTGGCAGCTTAAATAGAAGCCAGCTGTGGGAAGAGAACATTTTCTTTTTGCTGACCCCTAAACTAAGGGTGCTACTTATCCCAACATGCTACAACTGGACAGGTCCTGAAAGCAAAGAGGACTTGGCTCAGCTAATGCCCTTAAGAGCATGTCAGTTTGTTTTCCTTTCCATTATTTCCTATATTGTGATTACATTAAATGTGACTGCTCAAAAAACCTGAAGTTATGCTATAATGAAACAAAAATGCCTATAAGGAGGACACCAAGTAATTTCCATTAACACACCTCTAGCTTTTGACGTTTTTCCCCTGTTTAGCTGATGCTCTGCCTAAGCTGGATTGTGTTAGAACAAACTGCATGACACGATACACCTATCTGAAAAAAAGAAAAATTAAATCCCAACAAAGCAAAAGGATTTCTGTCAGGTATTTCTGCTCATTTCAAAAAGAAAATAATTAGGAGAAAACAGCTCTTTTAGAATTAGTGTGTGGTGCTGAGTATAGAATGGACCCTTGGCTGTCATTTGAAGGGAATAGGTTTCTATCCAGCCCTCACTTGCCACCAATACCGCGATTCACTACCCTTGTAAATATGCTGATGGAAACTTTGCACAATTCTACTGAAACAAATTACTGAGATGCTCCTGTTTTAAATTCCACCCCAGTTCTCAGGGGTAGCAAGGGCAATGTGGAGACCAGACCTAAGCTAACTTCACAGGCACTGGCACCACAATGCAAAAGCCATCCAAATGCTCGGTTTGAGAAGCTGAAGGAGCCGTGTGTCACCCTAGGACAGAAAGCAGAGCACACTCAAGCTTACAGAGTATGTGAGAATTTCTTCCTAAGGTGTTTTCTTGGCAAAAAACTGAGCATTTTTACACTAAAACACAGATTTTCCAATACAAAATTTATATAGATTTTTTTTTTTTTTTTTCCCATGCTTCCCTCACTGATATTGATGACTTTCACCAAGGCTTCCCCAGCCAAGGGAACTCTGGAGATGAGAATGATGACCATCTGACCATCTTCATTATGGCTACTCATTAACTCAAGAAGGAGCTTAGCAGCAGCAGCTACATGGCTGAAGACACACAGACTGAAGGCTTTCATCAGCTTACTCAACTTCATGTTAGCTGTAAATATCAAACTGCAGTGCCCCCATAGCTGCTTTCTTTTCAAATGAAACCCAAGTGTGTTCACAATGAAAAAGCACATCTATCGAGCTAACCCTCATCTCTTCCTGAAGGCACATCACCCATGTGACAGCTGCAATTGAGTACTGGGAAGTCAAGCTCCCAAGCCAAGACATCCCTCCCATTAAACAGGTTGATGGCAGCTCTGCATTAAATTCCAGCTGTGACAGCATTTTTATAGCACATAAATAAAAGTGTGTGCCAGAAATTTTATTTCAGGCCCTAAACACAATACAATACAGGACGACATACATAAGTTTCAGTTTTAATTTGTTTAACAATCCAGCCTGACAAAGACTCAACCACTTGCAGTCTTCTGTACTATTTTACACAGAGATTGGTTTAGAGATGGAAAGCAGTAATTTGCGATAATAAATCACTTTCAGATGTTACTGGAAAACAACACAGACCTTTTAAAAAATCCTGCAGTAGGTATTTCAGTGCCTATGCGAGCTGCCAGAGAGCGTAGCCCTCTACTTAAAACACTACATGTTTGCACCTTTTGCTGACCAGATTTTTGCTAAAGTGTCACTCAGTTCATTCCTCTGTAATGTATCTTCACAACAGACACAAGTGTCCTCAGGCTCAGCATTTACAGAGATGAAGTGTTATCCTGCCAAAAAATATCAGTTTCTAAAGTTTCCCCATTAACACCAAAAGGTTTCTGTTCGGGGTATTTCATGCTTTTTCTCATCACCTTAAATACTTATGGTGCTTAGAAACTTTGGCAATATACTTTCAAGCGCTCTCATGCTTATTTTTCTATTAATATAGATAAAGTAACACTTCTTTTCTGAGGAGAAATATAAAGTAGCCTTCAGCTTTCAAAAGGATTTTGAGCAAATGATTTGGAAGAGTCATTTGGTGCCTGACAAAACTGCAATGGGAACACAAAAGTGTCTCTGGGAAAGGCCAGCTCTGCTCTGTGTGTGCACAGGTTCCACTCTGGTTTACAACCACGAGGCACAAGCTGCTGTTCTTCCTCCCTAAGAGCACTGCAAGAAGAACTGTTACACCCTGTGCTTCAGACCATAGTTGGACTTGCTGGAAAACAAACCAGAGAGAATTTGCAAAGTGCTGTGTGAGAGCACTGACTCACTTTTGGGTGGAATCAGCAGGCATGCTGCAGCTGCTGGAGCCACGGAAAGCCCCTGGTGAAAGTACCCTGTGGCTTACGGGATCACAGCTATGGAAACCTTTCCCTGAGCATCCCGCCCTCCACACAATATTGTTGTCACGGCACACGAGGTTTTGTAAGGGCCAGAACACTCGGCCTGCCACACACTCAGGGAACTTTCAACAACCAATGCTCAAACACTCTCATCTTCACACTGCGGCCGGGTGCCGGCGGGCCTGACGATGGCTTTTGAAAACCATACTACTGATGAAGCCCTTGTATGCCGAAAATCTCCTCAAAAGATACCTACCAGTATCTATTTTTAATAGAGATAGCAATTTCTCTGTTTTACTGTGGTTACAAAAACCCCAAACAAAAACAAACCAGAGAGGACTGTGGCACAGGGGCGGGCAGAAGTCTATGTGTTTTTGAAAAAAACCCACCTAGTCCAATTTTTGGTGAAAGTAGTCTCTAGAAAAGACTATTTAATAAAAATAAAACCAGATGAACAGCTAAGACCTCTCCCATGAATGGTTAGTATGTCATTTCTTCAGGGCCAAGAATTTTGATCATGTACATGTAGCTCATTTTAAGAAAGTTTTGGGTTTGTTACTTACATTACAAATTTGGTCAGTGTAAAATAGGTGCTATCAGCAGCTCACCAGTGCAGCAATAAACCCTGCACCCACCCAAAAAGCAGCCCTTCTCCGTCAAGGATGGATAACACTCCATTTTAAATATCCTGTTGTCTTAGAGGAACCTGTAAAAACCATAAAGTTGTGAATGAATGCCAGCACTGTTACCTAGGTCAGCCAGTGGCCCTGATCCAGATAAATGAAGGTTAATTGGCTTTATTTTTAAATTCTAGAGAAGATGACAGTTTTCCACAGGGCTGAATAGACCTCATGGGCCAGGAATTAAAAATCTGCAACTGCTTGGGCAGTAACGAACTCTGAGTTCAATCCAAATCATCAAAATAGTCATTTTACATGTCTAGACATATTTCATCTGTGCAAGTATTGAATAGCTCGATGTATGCAGTTTTTCCTTCTCTTTGTTTTGACCCAATTTGAAGAAGTGACAGGATCTAGCTGAGTGACTTTTATCTTGTTACATATCAGATTGACTTTAAGATTTAAAAAAAAGCCCAATCAGACTAATGAAACTCTGGAGCACTGGACCTTGGAAAGTACCTTTTAAAAAACCGGGCCCACTCGAACAGTGAATTTCAAGCAGCATACTTGTTTGCTTACAGAATGTAAGTGTCTGCTTTCCCTCTCCCTTTCATTGAAGCAGCCTGCCAGGCTGGCAGTGCAGCTTTGAGGGCACCCAGAACCACGCGGGCACCCGGCAGAACAAGGCGAGCTCACGACAGCCCGAGACGCGAGGCACCCGCACGGAGCGCCGGAATTACCGCCCCTGGAGCAGCGGGAACAGCAGCGGGAACAGCAGCGGGAACAGCAGCGGGAACAGCAGCGGGAACAGCAGCGGGAACAGCAGCGGTGCGCTCATCGCGGGTCTGTCCGAGCACTGCTCCCTCCGAGGGGCAGAGCCGGCTCACGGCTGGCGAGGACAGCACGCAAAGTCCCTGCTCGCCGCTGACCTCGCCTCACCCCGCGCTCCGGTGCATTGGCCGCACGCGTGTTCCGCAGCACCCGCCCCGTCCTGCGCGTTCCTGGAACGGCCCTTCCCGGGAAGGCGGGCACGGCGCTCGCCCCGCGCTCCCGGCCCAATCTCACCAGCAGCAGCAGCATCCTGCTCCTCCAGATAACGCCGGGCGCACGGAGCAGGGACGGGTCCGAGCCGCGCGTTATTAGGGAGAGCAAAACAAAGCACTAAAAATAGCGAGCACGAGCGGCACACCAAGAATAACAGCTTTTCTCCAGTCAGAGCTCAAGGCCCTCCACAGCCTCTTTTCATCTGGGCAGAACCAATCGACGTGAGCAAAGACAGACAAACACATAAAACCTAACTTTAGTTCCTCCTTAATAATTTGCAAATATGTATTTAATTAAAAGTAAACAGCAGGGGGAAAAAATCCAAAAAGCTGAGTTTTGGATCAGCAGAGAAAGTATTAATGCCCAAAGTAAATACCCAATGCAACTTCAATCAGAAAATATCAAAATTACTCTCTTTCAGGGAAAATTGCTCCAAGATGAATTCAGCTCAGATATGCCAAAAGCTACACTTCAGCTGCTAACACAGTTCAGGCAACAATAAGGATTTGCCCACTTGTCAGGTTTAATAGATCTAATAAATTATTGTGAATGCTCAAGTTAAGCATCAGGTAAAAAAAACCAAAAGCTCTTCACAAACATTCCAGAATCCAAGTGCCTGATACCCATAACTTATTTTGTCAACCCTCCCATTAGCAAAAACATTATACAGAGATTTTTTACTAGAAATCAATAAAGAAAATAAATTTTGTTATTATCGGGGACAACAATGCATAATTTTGTTGGAGGAAGAGGATTTTTTCTAAGAGATAACGAAATAGCAAGCACAGAAGAGTAAGTCAAAAAGACTCTAAGTTTCCATTTAGAAATATCTGATTACATTGCCCATTACTGTAAACAGCTGGTTTTTTGCAATCACTTATCTTCAAGAACTAATAAAAAACACATCTGAGAGATTTTTAGCACAGAACATTTTATTCTTACCATCTGAATTAGTGGCTGATCTTGAAAGGATCAGAATCTGGCATGGGAATCCAGACAACAAGCAACCTGCCCTCTTTATGCCCAGAAAAACATGCAAACTGGGGTTTACTACACCCTTCTTGCTGGGCTGAATCCCTAGGAAACAGCGTTTAGAGAATTGCTTTTAGCGTGAGTTGGTTTTCCTCTTGAGCATGGAAAAATGCTTGTCTGAAATCCAAAGATTTTCCTCAGAGATAAATTCCTCACAGCCCAGGCTGTGGTGAAGCTGGAAGCACGCCCTGCCGGCGGGGACCTCTGGGCCGGGCACAGCCCACGTGAATGCCACCAGCCCCAGCTACAGAGGGCAGCGCCTTATCTGCCTGCCCAGGGAAGAGCCAGCAGCGCCCGCAGGATTTCTCACGGAATTTGTGCCAACAAGGCACAGACAAGATTGTGCCTCACCACCACCCAGCCTTGCAAGGTACATCTGGTCGGTGCCTAACAGGAAACCATATTTTCCTGAGGTTTTTTATCTGCTAAAACATCATCTTTCATAACAAGAAAATTACTCTTTTTTTTATTTTTTTGCTTTCAAGATCCTCCATGGCTTACCACCGTTCCTGTTGTCACCCACTCACTACTGCAGTGAACTGGCCTCTGACTACTTTAATCACTGGTCCTTACTGCCCCTGCCCTGTGTTGTCCCACACTCTTGATTAAAATGACTCTGCTTCGCAGCTTCTCCATTACGGTGATAAAGGCTTGCTAGCCTGTGGGAGCACAGTTTATCTGTCTCCATCAGTATTATCCCTTTGTTTCCTCACAGCCCTCTGTTGGAAGCCATTGATTTAGCGTTTGATACCTGCATAACGTCTGAGGTGAGGATAGTCTTTTGTTCCATTCTTGTATAACACCCAGCAAAACACAACACCCAAGTGTGACTCTTAATTTGTATCACAGATAACAACTAATAATCTCCAGGCAATAACCTCATGAATTTGCTTCCCTTCTCTTTAAGTCCTGTTATGACTGAGTTACACACCTGCAGGATGAAGAAGTCCTTGATCCATCTAACACAGCAACACAAAACAGTCAGGAAACACAGCTTGCGAGCACAGAGGCTTGGTACTCAGCTTCATGAAGTACTCCCTTCACTCTGTAAAGAAGCCACTGCTGTAGTGCGAGACCCACAAGCACAGATGTTCCTCACAAACACAGCAACAGCTGAGGAAACGACAAGTTCTTAACAGCGCTGATAAAACAGGCTTACAGCAGGTTGTTTGTGCTCTATGGGAAGTGACCTGGATTCAGTTATATGCACAGGTCTTGTTCATGACTTCCCAAATCAAACCCCACCCTCCAGTACTTCCAGTGCCATGAAGTTTAGTCTACAACAACAATCCTTTGGATGTCCTACCCTAAAAAGAGATATTGACACTTCTAGTTTGAATTTAACTACAGCAGGTACAGGAGCCGTAGAGTAACGCTGCCATAAAAATAAGAGAGCACTTGGGGTGCTTCCAGCACCCTGCTCACGCGGCCCCAGGCCAGCAGCTCGGCTGCACGTGCGAGTCACCCGAGTCACACGAGGAGTCACATCCACCCCACCGACTACGGGCTCCTCCTCACCTGTACCATGCCCAGGTCAAATGCACAGAGCTTCCTGCCTCCTGCTCCCTTTCCCCCTCGCAATGCTATTCCAGGTGCACGAGGCAATTTTCATGTTAAGTTAAATGAAAAGGATTCAGAGATCTGCTCAGATCATAAACTCTTGCATTTAAACTAATGTTTTAACTACCAGGCATTTTAAAGTATACAGTACTTCAGACATCTTTTGGAAAGATGTTATAAGAACTAGAATACACAAGGCCTCTAGGAATTCATATCCACTTTCTCTTAGTTTACTTTTTCTCCTTCTCCAGCTGGTTTGCTTTGCCTTTTAAAATTTATTTTAAAGTCATAAAACCAACAAGTTACCTTCAGTTTCACAAACTTTGCTAAAACTGGAGAGTAAAAAGTGTTAGTTGCCATGGCAGTAGTGAGGATGGGTCAGGATGCAGAGAACTCCTCTTGTTGTGTCTCATCATTTGCATCAGAAGTTCAGCCATCTGTTATTAACTATTTAACAATAGTCTTGCTTGTTAGCACTGGTGCTTGCTATTTAAGTCTCCCCACCTTCATCCCTTTTGAAAATCTCCTAATTAATGTGGAAATTCATCTGAGGCTCAGTTATCTTTCAGGTAGGATGACCACCATTACTTCAACTTGGCCAATATTCTCCTTTCTCACCAAGCAAAAAGCAAACACTTATGCAGACACCAACCTCTAGAAGCAGCAGCTTTATTGTTAGACATCAATTTGAAAAGAATTTCATCAGACAGTAGATGATATGGCTGAAGTCCAAGACAGGCTATATCCCTCCCATTTAAGTATACTCCACTACACATTATCTTCCCCAAGTTCCACAGCATCCCTCAATCTTCTTTATCCCACCTTCTTGATATTGCAAAAGAAAAGTTTTGTCATTTTATTTCAGAGGATGAATAGCATTGATTCAACTATGTCTTGCTAACAAGTAAATACTGCCTTTTATCCTCTGAGAGAACCTGAAATACACTTCTCTACTTGCTGCATACATGAAGAAAACAAAAACTTAGTTACACACTTCCAAGCTTAGAATTTTGGAGCTAAAAGCATTTTACCTTATCTTGACTCCACTACCTTCATTTAAATCTGCATGACCTAAAGAAAAAGGCTGACTCTTTCTGAATCTCATCCTAGGATAGCAGGCCAGTCTTGCTGCTCCTCACTCATCATACCCTCAGAACAAAGTGGGAGGCTGTACAGTGACAAAAGGGAGCAATGTGTCTCTTTCTTTTACTGTTCCTAAAACTACTTCCCAAAACCAAAAACAACTGTGCTGTTAAGAGCAAGGAAGAGGCCTTCAGCAGAAAGCAGGAAGTCCTTGTTTCAGTCATTTAGCACCCTAACATATGCTAAGAGCACTCTGTTCACAGGTACAGCCACCAAAACTCAGATCCTCCAAAATTATAAAGTGGAAGAAAAATTTGAAAAATACTTATGTGGAATATGGAAAGAGAGTTGCAGGGCATCAGAAGACTAATTCACATGTCCCAGTAACAAGTCAGTATTTTCCAGGCTGGTCTGTCTCTCATGCTAACAAGCAGACCAGCAGCCTGTTACACACACCAGGACACGGCTCAGAGACAGCACTGGCTAAGATGCCTTCTCAGACTACGAAGATGAGAGATTTGGTAGATACAAGCACACATGCCCAGGATGGATCTGACACAATGCTATGGTTTGGAGACCCAGAACAAGAACCCAGTGTCATTACTTCTGGTTCCAGCGAGAGTGATGCAACTGAACAGTCTAGAAGTGCCTGAAAAGGTTTTCCTTTCAGCGTGTTCAGGAAAATGCTCCATTACAAATATCGGACTTCACAGGTGAAGGCTTGGAGAAATACATCCAGGGCTTTCTGACTGTCAGACCATATCAACTCGAGAGGCTTGGTTCAACTCCAACAAGTATGTGAACACTGATGGCATAACTAGGCTCATGATAAATACAGTCATGGGGAAGACCTGTTAAGCACATTTTCTGCCTACGTGCAAGGCACCTGCTAATGCCACTGAGCTGCAATTTTTTTTCCCCCAAAATAACTGAAAAACAAGAAAATGAGAAACAAACCCAAGAGTGCAAATGCACTGATAATAAAGCTTTTAAAGAGCATTCACAAGGAGAAGAGATAGAAACACTCAAGAATTCAATAATTTTATTTTAATGGACAAGAGATTAAACATTATAGTATGCAGGTCAAGTCGGAGCTGATATTCCTATAACTTTATTACATCATGTCAGTTAGAAATCATACCTACAAGCTGAAAACTTCTGCAGCACTGCTGCTAGAACAGAACTAGCTATCAGGGTAATTAAAAAAGCACACAGGAAAAAAAGCACAGGACTTGTTAGGAAGTGTCCTCAGGTGAGGAATGCCGATTAAGAATTCCTTTATCTGAAATACAGAAAAAGACAAAACAAAAAGCCCAGAGCAAACTATTTGCATAACATGAGACCTCTTCTACTAGAGTTTCTTTTTGTATTCGTCTTCTCTTTGTGCTACTTGATCTCCCAAAACTTTGATGTTACAAACCATTCATTGTCATCTAAGTGGTGGGTAATTTATCTTGTGGAACTTTGTCAGAACATGTTTGACCACCCAAAATCCTCCTCCTAGCTAGTAAGGCTACCTCCAGCTTCAGTAGGTTTGTTTCAGTATTTGCAGTCCAAATTATTAAGAGGGTGGGGAGGTGGGAGAGGCACAAGGCTAGCAGACCTAAGGCAGAGACTGTACTTCTTCCTGAGAAATGCAAGGAGCTCTGCGAGATGAAATTGATGACGGTGGAGCAGCATGAAGCTCCTCAGGTCATTTTTCCAATGCTATTAACCTTCACCTACAACTCCTGCTCTTAAGTGGTTAAACAGTAACCTGCAAAAGTAAAAAAGTTACAAAAGAGACAATATATGCTTCCCTTTTAAAAAATTTCTGGGCGAGTGGCCAGACCCATAAAATTGTTTTTAAATTTTATTTGGGAGGATAAATGAGGACATTACAACTCTCAAGCTGTGTGAAAGACTGCACACTTTAAAATGGACACCAGAGCCTACTATGGAATTTTGAATTCATAAAACAAAAGAACATTTTTGATAGTTTTAGAATTGAACTGTGTCACACAGCACAATTCAGCTATTTACAAGTTTCCACACTGTAAGTCATGTTATTAAGCTGTAATAGTCTTCTGGTACTCCAAAGAATGAAACATTACATAGGGTCAAAACTGAAAGGCTAAACAGAATTTCAGCCAAGAATCTAGTTTGCCTCCCTCTTCCCTGATCTATGGCAATCGTCCACACAGCAAAATGGCAGACTCACATATTTAAAATTTAACATATGCAATTATGAAATTTCACTTTGCCCTCTCAAAAATTCCTTACTACTTTACAAAGCGATGCTTCAGTGATTCAAAGCCAATATTCCCCCACAAAACACAAGCGTACACGAGTGGCATCTTTCCTCCTCCCGTGTCAGGAAGTGGGCATCCAGTGTCAGCAAGCTCACTTAAACTAGAGCTCTTGTACTGTTCAGAGGAGTATCAACAAGCTCTAGACGCAGGATGAATATACACACATATATGCAAGTACTTGGTCAGAGCAACATTCACATTTTTAGATAACAAGTCTGCACAAAAAGTAATGGCTAATCCTCAGTTCTGCATTGAGTTCAGTATGCTGTTTAATTAGCTTTTTATACCATATAGCTGAACAACCAGTAAGATGCTAATTAAAAATACATATTTTTATTGCCCCCAAAGCTGACATATTTGCATCAGCTTCATTTGCCCCAAGACAAACAAGTAGTGGCAAAGGGCTGATAATGTTTCATGTATTGTTTCTAGCAGAAATCAAAATACTGTAATAGTTTCCTCCTGCTGGAGGAAAAAAAAAAAAAGAGGAGAGAGAAACTTGACCTACATAACAAGGCACAGAAGAAACTCAGTTAAGCTTCAGGGTGTTTTTGGGAGGGGGAAGAGGTTTTTTTTCTCACAACAATGAAGAGTCAAACAGTTACATATGGCTACACTAACTACAACTGTTAGCACATCTGACACTTCACTACCCGTCTCACTTTTAAGGCTTAAAAATCCTCCCCTCCTGTTCTAGGACATTTAATACTCTTGCCCTAACAACCTAATGAATTAACCGAGTTAATTTTTAGGCTGTCCATTACTTTCCTTTAAGGGAAGGTTAAGAAAGGAAAAAAAAAACCAACCCAGAACCCCAACTCACAGAAATTCAGCCTTTCATAGGCTCAGCATACGGAAGGAAAGGAAGAATGTCTGGTTGGGGTTTCTAAAGGAACTGTTTACAGACTCAGCCGGAGAGGCAAACTTCGGTACACTTTTCTATAGGTGAGCTTCAAATCGCCTTTCACGGACAAACACCACCAACCACGGCCGATCGCTCCGAGTCACACAGCTGGAACTTGCTTCACGCCCGGGAAGCCTGTCCGGGCCGGCGCCACCGGCCCTCCAGCC
>VXAZ01002106.1:804703-816513 GCA_013399875.1 Gymnorhina tibicen | reverse complement strand
GGCGGGACCGCGACCGGGCTGCGGCGGGGCCGGGAGCGCCGTGCCCCGAGCGCCGTGCCGGGGCCCTCTCGGAGGGATGTCAAGGGACGGCAGGGCCCGGCCGGCGGCCGGAGCCGCTCCCCCTGCCCGGGCAGGCTGGCGCTGCGCTGCCCGCACGGCGAAGCGCTGGAGCGAGAGCAGCCGCCGTGTGTCTGCGCGCTGGCACCACGCACGGAATGTTCCCGCACAGCGCCGCTCCGAAGAGTCAGCCCGAGCTGCCGTGTGCGAGGTGATGAATATTTACATCTGGAGTGGAAAAAGCCGCCAGCCCGTCCTGCTGCCAGCCAGCACCAGCTAACTTCCCGCTGCACTTTTTCCACTGCTCAGCCCGCTCGGGAGCGGCTCGGCTGCCTCATCCCTCTGACCCTCCTGGAGCACACGGCGGGAGGAGGATGCCCTTGCGCTGCTGTAGTTCTCACTGCAGTATTTTTAACGGGCACTTCTGAGGACTAATTTATGAGGTTGTTTCAAGAGAGCAGTCTCAAAACAGCGTGTACTATTCTAGGTGTAGTCTAAACAACGTACTGGCTACATTAAACAATTTCATCCAGTTCTGACGTATTTACAAGTATTAAAGTCAGATGACAGTGACCATATTAACATAATCAGTGCAAAACCCCCTATCTTACTCTCAGCTTAACCAGATCACAAAACAAGACTAAAACCCTTGTTCTGTAATTAGACACCATGAAACTATGACTAGTCCAGATCAAACTAGACTACACAACCACATCCAAAATCCAGTACCACTCACTAACCCATTCAAGAGCATGGAAAACATGCCACTTCACAGAACGACTTTTCCCCACCCTCATTTCATATACCAGTATCATTTAGCTCTGGTTGCAAGGAAACACAGTCTATACAAGATTTTAAAGTACACATTTTATCCAAGGAAGGTCAGATACCTTTTAGTAGTTGGCCCTTTTAAAGATCTCAGATACAGATAGTGCCTTACAGAAAGTTAGATGCAAAACATACCATTTCATTAGTCACTGACATTCAAGGTTCCTGTATATTTTATCTATTTGCTTTCCAAGTATTTTTCCTTCACGGAACATTTACTTCTACAAAAACACCGTCGTTTACACAGTTGTCTGAAAAAGCAATTTCAGGTTTCCTTAATCAAGCAACTACCTGGCATTTGAGAACAGTACTCAGACGATTTTCTATGAAGCAGTTATTCAGTACCTACAGGGAGGGATAAGAGGAATACTTATCACACTAGTAAACACAGCATGTTGAAAAATTTTGCTAACAAGAGGCAGGAGCAACAACACCCGAGTCAATTCCCACCGGGGCCAGCAGAGACAGCGTTCAGGGGCCACCAGCTGTTTGTACAGGCCAACTACCAATGCTTTAGTGATGAGCAGCTGTCTCTAGATGACAGGCATTCCTACCCACCATACTGCTCCTGAACAGTCTCCCCACGCCGGGCTACTGCAAAGATCCTTTGCACACCAGGTATTCTCCAAATACAGCAAAAGTAGGACAGGACAGCACGTTGAGCTGGACAGCTTTTAAGCTCACAGTCCTAAGCCAGCTGTAGGTACCCAGAGCTGAGCTCTGTGCCTGTTTGTGGACGAACACCCCAGAAATGAATGCGTCCGGCCCAATGAAACACTGAATTTATACACTGCAATATCAGAAATTCTACCAAAACAAAACCTACCTTGAAGCACGCTACTCATTTACTGGTTGGATCTCTTATGCTCCCACAAATTGCAGAGGCACAAGACATTTCACATGACTGAACATAAGAGAATAGGGTAGCACACAGAGGTATACATAGGACTTTATCCTAGGCTGCATACTTCATCATCATAAAGTACCTGCACTTCAAACACTACTACTATCCTCCCTGTTTCAACATTGTGCAAAACAAAAAGCAATAATCAAGATAACCAGACTGTATTTTAACCCACGTTCTGCCACAAATAGGATAACACTTCTAAAAATAAAAAAGATGAGGTCTTCATAACAATGGATTTTATCCCAACGCTTTGGGAGTAAGCAGTCCTACACATTTCATAAAGCAGGAAATCAGAGCCAAGTATGGTTCACCTCAATATCAAGTGAATTACACATCAATTCATAGGCACTTGCCAATAGACATAATTGGCATCTTCCCTACATTATAAAAAACACTCAACTTCAACCTTTGAAGGGCCATGCCAAAGCACAGGATGTCTAGTAACGAGCCAGTTCAGAAAAACACTCTAGTTCAGATTCCAGCCCTGCCCTGAGCAGGAAAAGCAAGGTGTGCATGTGACCCCCAAGGAGCAAAGCCTAACTCCACAGAACCTTACGTTTACACAGCCTAGTCGTGAAGATAAGCTAAAAATAAAAATACACTTCTACTAACACATCCCTGCCTTGAAACAAACATTTTGGATTGAGCTACTAATTTGCAGAACACAAAACCACCAAGTGCCCTCATGTAGACATCCTTATTCCCCTTCTCCCAGTACAGATGCTCAATTCCTCAGAACAAAGCTGAGGTCAGTTATTGATGCTTGCAATGCATGTTAAAGAGATGGTTAGACATACCACTCACACTCTTATGTATAGTTTTCCTTTTACTGATGTTCGAACTCAAATTTCTTGAGTGAGAAAGACTACAGCACACCTAGAGAAGTTGAAAGCATCAGATGCTAACAGTCCTACAAGCATCAGATGCTAACAGTCCCCACTATTTTTTTAAATCAAACAAAAATTAAAAACAAATAAAATAAAAATCAGCGTGTAACATAAAGCTGCTCAAAATTTCATACTAGAAACTTAAACAGAACAAATTCCACCAGCTTACAAAAACATTTTTAAAACATTTAACAAAACATTTTTAAAAGGCCATTACATCTTCTCAGCATGAGGATGGGATGAAAGAACATGCAATGCACATCAAGCACCATCACTTTTTTTCTCCAGTGAATCCAAAACACTTTCTCATAGACAGCTGTTAATTCAGCAAGGCTCTAGTAGGAAACATCCAAAGGCACACGATAACAGCCAGTCACGGCTGGCCCAAGTTTAGTGAACTGCACCACCTGGTGCAAGGTGAGGCACGTGTGCATCCACGCAGTTTTACGTTGATCTTTGCCTTCAGACAGTTCCAGTATTATCAGCAATTCCCCCCGTTTCACCTCCGTGAACTGGCTGCTTGGTTTTACTCCTTCACTCGTTAACAGCAGGCTCCTAGGAGGGGTCCCCCACGCCCTGTTTGCACTAGCACGGTGCAGGCACTCACTCTGAGAGTCCTGCTGCTGGTACAGCTGTGGGAGCAACCCTTACCCAGGCCCATCCTCCGATTCTAGCTCTCCAGATACTTTGTTTCTCATGGTTTCCCCACGGCAAACGAAATTCCTCTGGCGATTCGGATAGCATGTGCTTCAAAAGGAAGAAGCTGTTCCCCCCTCAAATTAAAACAAAGCAAAGTCATACTTTTCCCTAAAAGGCAACCGAAGTGGGAAAACTTGCATAGAAAATATACTTGAAGCTCAATTTTAAAGAAATTTACAGCAGAGAAGAAAGGGTTTACCTTTGAGGAGCGTGAGTGGTGATACCCATCCCTTCGACCTAACTGTGCGTTCCCAGTCCAGGCTGATCTTCACAGTTTTGTCCCTGTCCAGTTCCTATTGGTAGGAAACTCCTCCTCTTTTATTCCGCATCACTGTAATATTTACTGAAGTCCTTCCTTTCCTGATTCAACTATTCTCTTCTCCCCTACTCTGAAATTCACCTACTTAAACAAAATTTTAAAAATAAAGAACAAGTAAATAGAAGTCTTGAAGATTCAGGAGTTTTAAAGATTCAGATTTAACACACAAAGGAAATGCACCAGCACTTGTGACTTTACAGAAAACTGCACATTAAAAAAAGCATCAGCCCAACATACCAAAACTTTACTCTCTGCTAACACAGAAGTTACGGCAAGTAGCCACCAGACATTTACTCGGATACTGCTCTTACACACCCTCTCTGCCCCTCCAGGCAAACAAAGCCTTCCACCAAACCTGCTGACCTGCCTGGAAGTGTGAGTTTGAGCCATGGTTTGTTTCACTTGCGTTGCTGGGCTGGTGCCCTGGCAGGGAATCAGGGAGAACAATACCTGGCAAGGGAGAAGGGCTTCCCATTGCTCTGAAAAAAAAGCGTGCTGACCACAGCAGCTCTTCCTGCACCTCTCCTTCTCCTTCCCTTGTCCCTCATGAGAAACCAGCTACCACTCTACCACCTCCCATCGTGGTGCTGACTGCACTGAGGGTATGGGATAATACTTGCCATCTTCAATTCTACTGAAGTTCTCTCGTTCTTTTTGCCCTTCCCTCCCCCTTTATACCAAACAACAAGATGATACTTGCACAGCCTCCTGAGAGAGAAGCTTAATTTGTTGCAGCGCAGAGAAGTGTGAAATATGTCCTAGAAATCCTGAAGGCTCATCACTGGGCAAAAGGAAGCCCTGCATACACAGCAAGCACCATTAAGAGGTTAAACTAGCACAAGCAGTCACCTGCTCATAGACTCCCTAAAGTAGTTCACCATCCAAAATGGACTTACCAACCTGGTTCCCAGTGATCTTGATGGAAAAAAGACCAGTAACTTGTGTAAGGTAAAGCAGATGACATTGCTCATGTGCAACCAGAGAGTCCTTATTTCAGATACAGTCTCCTCTTTTTTATGCCTCAGAAGAAAATCCAACTTGTTTTTTTCCTTAGGAAAAGCCAGCAGGGTTGGGAAATGCATTGATCATTGCCAAGAGAGAAGCCTAACTGTCCCAGAGTTACTGGGTACTACATACCTGGACAGAGAGAGAGTGCATGCCTGCCCAAGTAAAGTGGTCAAACCGAAATGAATGTGCATGGGGGGGAAGAGCCCCCCTTACTGCTCTTAAAGAAACAAAGGTGTTCAGAAGATTTCTCAGTGAGACCATTTTGTTTGCCTTTATTCATTAGAAGGACTCTACAATCAGCACAGGCATGAAGTGTCCNTTTGCCTTTATTCATTAGAAGGACATTCATTAGAACTGTACAATCAGCACAGGCATGGAAGTGTCGTGCGTGTTTCACGTATGCAGAGCGCTTCCCTCCCCGTGTGCTCAGCTGCCTCCCCGTGTGCACAGCTCCCTCTCCAAACTACCCCCAAGAACGTCCTCATGCCACCCTATTACATCTTTGCATTTTGAGCCAATGTAATGTTGTGATACCATCCCAGACAGCAACTCGAACGAGCTTTGGCCCCAAAGCTAGCATGAAAAATCACTGGCCAAAAGAACTTGCCAGGCCCATTCAACATGGAAGGAAATGTATTAATACAAGTGAGTTGGTTTTGACTTGGTCACATTAACTCTGAATTGTTGAGCAAAGACGGGGAATCTTCATGACTTACAACTCAATTCTACTGTTGATAAGTAGCCTTTATAAAAAAATATCTCTTCCAATCTCAGTACAGTTCTGATTGCAGAATAACTCACATGGCTGCAGCCATGTGCTTGTAGCTATAGTCATGCCACCCTGCATGAGACCAGCAGAAAAAGGATTAGGTAATGAAAGTAAAGTCTTCCAAAGTCCAGCTACCTACCCAGGTCCAAGAGGCACTCTTCTGTATTTGCATTCATCCTTAATTGCCTACGTACACACGGAGTTTCAGTACTGGGTAGTACAAAGACAGCCATGCAACTGTACATGTGCTTCTAAAACAATTTTAACTTAAAAACTGGCTTCTGTCTAAAGATTAAATTTAAATGACCTGCAAAGACTGAACAATTTACCACCTCCTTGAAAGACAACGATCTGAGACACTTTCAAAAATATAAAAAACATAGTTTGTCAAGTATCACAATGGAATGGAGAGAGTAATTACAGCTATATTTACAGTTAAACTGCAAGACCTTATGGACTAAAAGAATAGTTGGACTGTTACGCTAAACTCGTTGCTGAGAAGATAAAAGCTATGGCTATTTCACCACCAGTAAACAGTTGCTATTAGTAGAAGTTGGACAAAATAACAAAGAAACATTTTATAAACAGTGAAGCAGACAGAGCAAGTTCTTTTAACAAATGTCATATAGCTGGTTTGTTCTCATCAGTTACTCTGTTTTCACAGAAGACTTCTAATTTTAATAAGCAAAATTTCATTTGGCAGCAAACTCTTGTCTCTCATGAGAATCTGTATTTATAAATGTTAGCTTATTTTTAATAACATTTAGAAGCTGGCAGACCTCAGATCCAATAATAGCTTCAACACTGCCCTTAACAACAAAGTCCAACCTAATACGTTTCACCCCAGGGATCCGATCTGGCATGCCAAAGTTTCTCACTTCAGCAAGCAAAGAATACGGTCGGAAGGGTCAGTTTATATATTCCAAGCCTATGGGCCTGGCATATCCACAATCCCCAAAATATCCACGTAAATGCCACTCCAGCAGCATCTGTTTTAGCAACAGCTAAAGGCAGCCAGTGTGGACAACACCAAGCAAACAACAGGAAAATGGCAAAGTTGTTGTTACCAGGATGGTTTTCTCTGAGGAACAGGTATGCCACAAAGAACTCTCACTGCTGAACAATGATAAAAGCACCCTTCCAACCCAAGAAATACTTTTACAACAGGAAGACTTGCCTTGCTGTCAATAGCTAGGTACAAACTGCAGGAAAGGCAAGAAAACTGTAACATAAGCTGGCATTTCAAATTAAAACCTGAGATTTCCCATTCTGCAAATTAATACTTAAATTTCTTTTTGGGCCTAACATTTTCAAAAAGTTAAGCACCTAAAAGCTAAGGATTCTTCCAAGTTACATTTTTGAGGTAGAAATTTAATAAAAAGCGTTTATATTGCCATTTTTCAGGTTCAAGGACAGAGCTGTATTGAAAACATCTAGACTCCACCCTCCATTAAAAAGAAAAGGCTTCTGTTCCTGTTCACTCATACCCTGCATCTATATATCACCTGTTATCAGGACAAATCTGCTCTCCCCAAAGATCAGAGCTAGATGGCCTCACGCTTTATCAGTGGAATCTGAGCGCAGTACCCGTCACTTTGGTTGGGCTGGTGAGGTTTTTTCACCCCGAACAGTTTCAGGTGTTTGTGTTTTTTCGAGAATAAGCTGGTTGTATTTGGAAGCAGCCCGGGCAGGAGGAGCAGCCTCCCCGGGCACACGCACCCCGCGGCAGAGCCTGTTCGCCCGCACGGCTTCCTGGGGCGGGCACGGCGTCACCCCCAGCTCACCAGCACCAACCTGCACTTACCTGTGGCAGCCCAGCCCCGAGCGCTGCCCGCACGCCTCTGGAGTGACAGCTCCACTGAGCAGGAAGCAGCTCATTTCCAGTTTATTACTTTGTTTACCGGCTACATCATTCCGCCACGGAAAAGTTTAAGTGCTTTGTGACATTTCACTGAGAAGATACCATAAAATTAAAGTGTCTGTATCGCAGTGCCACACAGGACACTAAAACAACACTCATCCTTTTTCAATATATAGTTTCACTTCCTATTCTGCATACTCTGTAGCACATCATCTTTGCTGAAAAGTTTTCCACACCATTTTCCCCAGGTAATATAGGGCATATTTTATGCTTATAAAAACAAGGGCCTTACCCACATCTCCTAACTTAAAAACCAGCTCCACAACTGAACACACTGGTTCAGCTCACTTCCCCCCAATCCCACGCCTCCCCATCCTTCCTCCTAAGGATCTAAATTCCATCAACTGTTCATTAATCTCTCCTCCAGCTTTCCCCACAGATACAACCCGAAATGCCTCAGCTGTGTTTCCCACAGGAGGTAGTAAATAGACTTTTGCTGAACCAAGAGTTAGCCCTTTCCAGACCGACCCACCAAGTAATGCGGCAGAAGTCCCTTAACCCAGTTACTACAAACAGACCCAGAGGCACATATCCAAGTTTGACTTGCAAAGAAGGAAGGAGAAGAGGAAAAAGCAATCTTCAGACTGCTTGTTCCTCTCTTGTAGACAGAAAGTCATTTCTGTAAATTAGAATAATCTCAAGGAGGGAATTGATGCTTCAGAAAGTAAGACAAGACTGCTTTTTGTTTAATTTGTAAGTGAAAACAAAATTGTCTCTGCACAGAGAACACACATAGAGGAATAAACAAAGCAAGGCAATAAAAAAGTAAGAAAAGACTAGAATAAGGTGATAAAAACCAGCCAGCACACATTTAGAGACAAACAAGCCTGTCTTCCTCCTTTAACTGATCATTCATGCAATGAGGGGGAGGGAGGAGGAAGGAGCAATAACTCTCAGCTATTTAGACTATAGTAAGACTTTTGATGTCCTGTGACATTTCCACAGTAAAATATAACTACACTGTGGATTCATCTAAACCACAAGATTTTTTCCAGTTGTGCACCAAGTGTACTCTAGGAGTACATAACAAGCCTTCTGAGTTTGGCAGCAAGCTCTCACCCTGACATTATGCAATGTTTTCATTAACGCTGATGGTGAAACTGTGTGTTTATACAGTTTATGAACAAAGCTGAGCTGGAAGACTTTGCAAGCACTCTGTTACGAAGCCTTATTCTGTTTTCCAAGCTCAATAAACTGCCGAAGCGACCAGAAGTCATTAGAACGAAGTTCAATAGAAGCAAGAGCAAAGCTCTGTACTTGAGAAAGGAAACAGCAGTCCAAACATGCAGCACGAAGCAGCTGACTAGGCAGCTGTACTGCAGAAACCAAATCGTGATGATATCATGGATCAAAGCCAGGTAACCTGATATGTTGTTACTACAGAAAGACAAAAAAAAAAAAAAAAAACCAACCAAAACCTACCCCAAACTCAAACATCATTCCAAAAACATCGTATGGAAGAAAGGGAGATAAATCATTCTTCTCCCTGGCACCAGAGAAGCCTCAGCTGAAGAAACATGACCGCTGTATTTTAAGATGCTTCAACACTTCAGTCTCAGAACAGCAGCACAGGGAAGGTAAAGCTGAGCAGCAACCATCGGTATTTGAGTTACTGCATTCCCTAGAGCCAGTACAGACAGTGCTGGGAATGTGCTTAGAGCAAGCACTGTCCTTCCACGCTCACACCCCACCTGATGGCTACGTCCGGAGTGATGCTCATGAGATACATCCTGGGAATGCCCCGTGCCTTTGCACGGCAAAGGAGTAAGTCCACATTTTTACCTGCACTTTCAAAGCTCTTTTCCTGCTCTCCCTCACCCACAAAACTGCTCTGCAGGTTTGCTATGCAGAGCTCCACATTCCTCCATACTCCTCTCACATATTACATGTTTGTATCTGCAATTTTCCAACTTTCCTCCCTATAGAGGGAGATAAGCACCTTAGGGCCGAGTTCCGATATTTCCGTCATTTCTGCCCATCCCTCTCACCTCCTTAAATTTAAACATCCTATAACATTTCCCACTGATAAAAACAGTCGCACATTTAGATCTCCCTTCTTCTCCTGCATCACCCATCTTTGCTGGGGATAACAAGAACCTTACTGGTAGTACAACAAGGGCTAAACCATACTTCTCTGCTCCAAATTGACTCTGATGTCATTTGTAAGAATGACCAAAAAGAAAAAAGCCAATACATTGCAAGCCTGTTTAAAGTCTGCTTTCTTTATGCTTTACTCGGGGTGTGAACTCACAGTCTTCTCAGGATTTTGAGGCTCTGCAGAGAACTGGAGCCTGTGGCAAGCTGAGTGGTCTGCTTCTCCTCTGCCCTCTGCTATTAATTTGCGACGATTGGAAGCAGGTGACTGCACACTTGACTGCTTGTCCTGTGGTACAGCTGCTGTGCAGAAAGCAGCACATGTAAACATTTGCATGATTCGTGCCTCCTAAGAGCCTCTGTGGCCTGCATGTGGCATTTAGGCAGCACTTTCACAACCCCCTTTGTGCATGGTATTGCTCTATTATATTAGCACACAGTTAAGCTAGAGGGATCCACTAAAATGGCTGGAGACACTCTCCCACGTTTGGCAAGATCCATGATTTAGTTCAAGACTTTTGTTAATTATCTTAAGAGAATTTCAAGACGTAACTTCTGAAGGATTTTGCCCAGTTTGTGATAAAGACTTTACAGTGGATAAGAATCTCAATGTATTAATTCCCAGCTTAGGGGAAAAAAAAGAAAAAAAAACCAGAAAAAATACTCCAGCAACCTAATAACTTGCTTTCTATACAAATTTGGTTCCCTCTACACAGGATTGATTAAAAAAGGGCACTTATCACACAGCAACTGAAAATGTTTCCAGTGTTCTAATTCCTTCTGCCTAAAAACTACAGAAAGGAATAGACAAAGGTCATGTAGATGTTGAACTGCTAGAGCAGAACATTTTAAAGCTGCAAATATTGACTTGGGTTTTACCTGGCTATTTTGAAATATAATTTCACCCTGACAGTAAATAGTTTTCAAACTTCAGGGTCTGGTATTAAAATCTACAGAGATTCTAAAAACAACCAGCCTTGCTGCAGTAGAAGGCGTGAAGGTTTAAGCAGCTAAGAAGCAAGGAGGAAAGCAACGAGAAAGGTCCATTTCAAAACTAGAGTACTTAAGCCCCATTAATTTATGATTGCTTCTGTACTATCTGTGCTACCATCACACCATATAATCCTTGCAGCATATACAGACAAGAAATCCACCTGAGAGTGGTCATTCATGTCGCTATTAGCAAACATGTCATTAACAAACCTAATTAAGATGTGTATGTCGTGTAAGTGTTAGCATTTAATACATTAATATCTGAGCTATATAAAAGTGTTTCTCAAAACACCAAAGTGATTATAAGAGAAATAGAACATGTTTTTCAATTGAAAGCAACCAGGTAATCAATGGAATCATCAAAACTTTAAGAGACATGGATTGTTGTTTTTAATTAACATTTGGAATACTACGATGAGCACTCATAAGATTTCTTCAAAAAATAGTCTTGCTTTAACTAACACGAATCAATAATCACTGCTCCCGTGGATCAAAATAGAAGTCATGACATCTTTCCAACTCTAGGGGCATCAGCAGCTGTTGCTATACGGCAAAAGAGCTCAAGTGTTATAAACATATACGTAGACTGCCGTCTTGATTTTTCTGTAAAACCAGATGTCAGTAATCCGATAAGATGTAACCAAATAATGGTGAAAAATTTATATTTCACCTTGCTTGTTATGAAATATCTCCATTATAACTGGGAAAAAAAAGCACTGTCAGTTTATAAAACAACAGATGTAAGTTATGGTTATTTTCAGGGTGTTTTTCAGCTATATTTGGACATTTCTGTACAGCTGCTGGCTTTGTGTGTCGATGCCCGATTTGCCTTTGACCGACTCCGGCCTCAGCACTGCAGGTCTGTGCTAACGAGCCGGCTGTGTCTGACACACGAACTGCAGCACTCCCACAGCGAAAGCACTTCGCTACGGCGTTTGTCTCCCTTCCATCCAGCCAAGACAATGGAAAGCCGAAGGGCAGGCAGGACACGGGGCTGTAACCCCCTTCGCGGGGCACCTTCCGCATCCCACTCCCACTGGCATTTCCCGAGTTGAGCCCGAGTACCTGGATTCTTTCCCAGCCCCCAAAATGACAGGGGAGGGGATGAGGAAACAGAGCGATAACATCGAAACAAAACACCGGGCTACTTCTAATCCTGGAGACAAAACAAACAAAAAGAAATGTACCGATAAGCCGTTTACCTCGTTCCGGCTTCATCTTCCCCGCTGCCTCCGCGAGGTCCGGCAGGGCCGCGGTGCTGTGCGGCCGTCCCCGCGGGGCCGGGCTGTCGCTGCCCCAGCCGGCGGTGTCAGCGGCGCTCCGGGAGC